>ONZH01021438.1:0-117023 GCA_900303285.1 Rhinella marina
CTTTGATTACTGCTTTGCACACTCTTGATGAGCTTCAAGAGGTAGTCACCTGAAATGGTATTCCAACAGTCTTGAAGCAGTTCCCAGAGATGCTTAGCACTTGTTGGCCCTTTTGCCTTCACTCTGCGGTCCAGCTCACCCCAAACCATCTCGATTGGGTTCAGGTCTGGTGACTGTGGTGACTGTGGAGGCCAGGTCATCTGGCATAGCACCCCATCACTCTCCTTCTTGGTCAAATAGCCCTTACACAGCCTGGAGGTGTGTTTGGGGTCATTGTCCTGTTGATAAATAAATGATGGTCCAACTAAACGCAAACCGGATGGAATAGCATGCCGCTGCAAGATGCTGTGGTAGCCATGCTGGTTCAGTATGCCTTCAATTTTGAATAAATCCCCAACAGTGTCACCAGCAAAGCACCCCCACACCATCACACCTCCTCCTCCATGCTTCACGGTGGGAACCAGGCATGTAGAGTCCATCCGTTCACCTTTTCTGCGTCGCACAAAGACACGGTGGTTGGAACCAAAGATCTCAAATTTGGACTCATCAGACCAAAGCACAGATTTCCACTGGTCTAATGTCCATTCCTTGTGTTCTTTAGCCCAAACAAGTCTATTCTGCTTGTTGGCCTGTCCTTAGCAGTGGTTTCCTAGCAGCTATTTTACCATGAAGGCCTGCTGCACAGTCTCCTCTTAACAGTTGTTGTAGAGATGTGTCTGCTGCTAGAACTCTGGGTGGTATTGACCTGGTCTCTAATCTGAGCTGCTGTTAACCTGCCATTTCTGAGGCTGGTGACTCGGATGAACTTATCCTCCGCAGCAGAGGTGACTCTTGGTCTTCCTTTCCTGGGGCGGTCCTCATGTGAGCCAGTTTCTTTGTAGCGCTTGATGGTTTTTGCGACTGCACTTGGGGACACTTTCAAAATTTTCCCAATTTATTTGGACTGACTGACCTTCATTTCTTAAAGTAATGATGGCCACTCGTTTTTCTTTTCTTAGCTGCTTTTTTCTTGCCATAATACAAATTCTAACAGTCTATTCAGTAGGACTATCAGCTGTGTATCCACCTGACTTCTGCCCAACACAACTCATGGTCCCAACCACCTTTATAAGGCAAGAAATCCCACTTATTAAACCTGACAGATGCACACCTGTGAAGTGAAAACCATTTCAGGTGACTACCTCTTGAAGCTCATCAAGAAAATGCCAAGAGCGTGCAAAGTAGTAAACAAAGCAAAAAGTGGCTACTTTGAAGAACCTAGAATATAAGACATATTTTCAGTTGTTTCACACTTTTTTTGTTAAGTATATAATTCCTCATGTGTTAATTCATAGTTTTGATGCCTTCAGTGTGAATCTACAATTTTCATAGTCATGAAAATACAGAAAACGCTTTGAATGAGAAGGTGTGTCCAAACTTTTGGCCTGTACTGTATATCAAGCTGACAGCTCAAGGGGAGTGTCTTTTCTGCTGCAGCTAAGGAGGCGTGTCTCAGCTCTCCCTATCACAGCTCATGAGGCAGTTAAAAGTTGTAACTGAGCATGTGCGGCCTGCTCAGTGAATAGGTCAAAGAAATAAGAAATTAAGTGGCACTATACAGATACATTTTACTGAATAACTCAGTAGCTATATAAAATTTTTAATGACATTCAATTACAAAAGTATTCAGATCCAGGTGCTGGTTTGAAAAACTGTAGAATATTTTTCGTGGGACAACCCCTTTAAAAGGGTTTTCTAGGATTTAACTACTGATGACCTATCCTCAGTATCTGATTGGTCGGGGTCCGACACCCGGGATCCCCGCCGATCAGCTGTTTGAGAAGTTACCGGCACTTCTGTGAGCGCCTCTACCTTCTCGCAGCTTACCAAGCACAGCGTTGTACATTGTATAGCGGCTGTGCTTGGTATCGTGCTCAGCCCCATTCACTTATTTATTATTTATTTTATGCACTTATATAGCGCTACTATATTCCGCAGCGCTTTACAGACTTGAATGGGGCTGAGCTGCTCCTAGGCCACATAACCAATGAACGTGACGTCACTGGCCTAGGAAAAGCTAAGAGAAGGCCGCGACGCTCACGGGAGAGAATTCGCAAACATCTGATCGGCAGGGGTCCCGGGTGTCGGTCAGATACTGATGACCTATCCTGAGGATATATCATCAGTAGTTAAATCCCGGAAAACCACTTTAAACAGACATGTTGTGGATTGTGGAATTAAAATCCACACCACAGGCCAATTCACACTGCAGACGTATTTCAGAATTGTGTTAAAGAGAGATATCTTAAAGTCTCAGCCACTTGTACTGTAAAACGCTGAGGATCAGCTACCTAGAAATCCGCTGCCTACATATAGTGCAGGCCATGCAGCAGTAAGAATTAAGGCTCTGTTCACATCTTGTCTGATGGAACCCTCCAATATACAGTATGCCACTGTACAGGCAAACAGTGCCAAATGTCGGACACTGACTCCAACTAACAAAAAAAAAAAAAAATTTACACTACATGGTATAAACGTTTTTTCACTGTGCCCCTCTTTATAGGGAGTCTAAGCTTTCCTATACAGTAAAAAAAAAACAAACAAAAAAAAAAAAACGCTGATACACATTGGCCCAGCATGAACAGTGCCCAGTTTTGGATGGAACTGTAGTCACCGATTATGACCAAGCGGTAGAAATAACTTGACTTACTGATAACTCGGATTCATATTGGTCTCATAAAGTATTCCAACTTCAACCAAAACAAACAAGACTCACGTTTCTGGCAAAATTTGACACTTCATACTGCCGGAAGCCAGCCTGCTGTAGAATCCACCTGGCATCATCGTACATCTGAGCAGTAAGTTCTTGATCAGGAAAGGTAACTTGGGCTTTCTCCTTCCATTTAAACATCATGGTTCCCCTCTCCAAGGTGAGTTGATAGAGAGACACATGGTCATCACACTGTTCCAAGAGCCTGTGTAATGTGCTGTGCCATGAGGCCAGGCTTTGACCTGGAAGACCAAACATTACATCCACTGAGGTTTGACCAGGAAAGATCTTGCATGCTTCCTCTAATGTGCGCTGTGCATCTGAGGCGGTATGCGTCCTTCCAAGGAGCAGGAGGTCATGATCATTCAGGGACTTGAAAAAAGCACAAGTAGAACAGAATAAGAATTCAATATACAAGAAAGGCCAAGAGCAAGGGGAAAGGGCAGGGAGGAGAGATGGCCCAAGGGGAAAGGGCAGGGAGGAGAGATGGCCCAAGGGGAAAGGGCAGGGAGGAGAGATGGCCAAGGGAAAGGGCAGGGAGGAGAGATGGCCCAAGGGGAAAGGGCAGGAAGGAGAGATCACCCAAGGGGAAAGGGCAGGGAGGAGAGATCACCGAAGGAGAAAGGGCAGGGAGGAGAGATCGCCCAAGGGGAAAGGGCAGGGAGGAGAGATCGCCCAAGGGGAAAGGGCAGGGAGGAGAGATCGCCCAAGGGGAAAGGGCAGGAGGAGAGATCGCCCAAGGGGAAAGGGCAGGGAGGAGAGATCGCCCAAGGGGAAAGGGCAGGGAGGAGAGATCGCCCAAGGGGGAAAGGGCAGGGAGGAGAGATCGCCCAAGGGGAAGGCAAGGCCGGTGTTGGCACAGTGGCAGTGCCTACGTGATGAGACTGTCATCCGCTCCGCTGTAGTAATACTCACCTCTATTGCTGCTAGACGGGCAGACGTTTAGCACACAGAGCCACTGTAAAAGTGGCCAACACTTTAGATTTACGTTAGCCGATCTTTGCCAGAGGGATCGGCTGACCATCTAATGTGTATGGTGTATGTGTCCGGACTCTCTCCTAACAGAAGAGGTTACAGGAACGATGGTTCGGGCAGTAGGATTTCAGCAAGTCCAATCCTTTTGTGCTCAGGCAGATAAATAACCAGGTGTCTGGTAACAACTTATTCTACCCTTTCCAGTCAGAATACATGCACACTCGTCTGAGCCCAGCATGCATGTGTATGAGGTGTGGGGGAGATAGCTGTCAGCCAAATGCTTTGTCTGCCAACGGCTATCTAAGGTGTATGTGCAGACTTAAGGGTATATTAGATGGGCAGATTTTCTGCCCGATGATTGCTAACAAGAATTCGTAGTAATACCCGTTAGCAATCATCTTGCAGTGTTATACTGCCACAGACTGCACGATGAGCGAGCAAACTCTAGATCAGGGATGCCCAACCTGCGGCCCTCCAGCTGTTGAAAAACTACAACTCACCAACGTGCCCTAATAGCTGTAGGCTGTCCAGGCATGCTGGGAGTTGTAGTTTTGCAACAGCTGGAGGGCCGCAGGTTGGGCATCCCTGATCTAAGATCAGAATTTGCCAGAGGCAATTTGTGCTTTCTAATTATGATCTGCCGTCGGAAAATCACTGTAGCGCATGGGTCGAGCGATGGCATAACGATCGCTCCTCCTCATGCTGTGGAGGAGATTGCTGCATGTAACAGCAGTGGTCTCCTCAGCAAGCGAGCAGGCGATTGCTGGGAGGGAACACTTCCTGATCACAGAAGATTGTCGGGAGGGGTGTCTAGTACACTCTTAAAGGGGTTCTCCGGGAATTAAGAAAATGAAAATACTTAAATATTACTTTATTATAAATATATTCCCATATACATTTCATTAGTTATAATGACTCATTTTGTCTAGGGAGTAATCATTAGGAGAAACAAAATGGCCGCTGTCCTATTAGTACACACACAACCTGTCCTAATCACACAGGAGGACATGTTACTTCACAACACTGAGGTAAAGAGCTGCCTCATCCTCCTCTCTGCTCGTCAGGGATTATGATCCTTAATACAGCTGAATCTCTGTAGGAATGGAGTTCATGAGGAGAGTCTCCATTATCACAGTCTGTCCTGTCTGTACTACATGTCTCCTGATGAACTCCATTCCTACCTAGATTCATCTTATTAGCTGTATTCAGGACCATAATCCCAAGCAGAGCAGAGAGGAGAGGAGGATGAGGCACTCTTTACCTCAGTGTTGTGAAGTACCTTGTCCTCCTGTGTGATTAGGACAGGTTTTGTGTGTACTAATAGGACAGCGGCCATTTTGTTTCTCTTAACCCTTTCACGACCGGAGGTTTTTTCGGTTCTGCATTTTCGTTTTGCGCTCCCTGCCTTCAAACAGCCATAACTGTTTTATTTTTCTGTTCACATAGCTGTATGAGGGCTTGTTTTTTGCGGGACAAGTTGTACTTTCCAACGCCACCATTTAATATTACATATGGTGTAGTGGGAAGCGGGAAAAAAATTCCAAATGGGGTGAAATTGCAAGAAAACCGCTATTCCGCTACAGTTCTACGGGTTTCTTATTTACAGCATTCGATGTGCATTAAAACTGACCGGTTACTTTCATTCTACTGGTCAGTACGAATCCGGCAATACCTAATATGTATAGTTTTTCCTGCGTTTAGATGGTGATAAAATAATTAGAAAGTTGCCTTTTTTTTTTTTTTTTTCCTTGTCATATCTTGACCCCTATAACTTTTTGGTATTTATGTGTACAGAGCTGTATGGGGGCTCATTTTTGCGGGGAGGTCTGAAGTTTTTATTGATACCATTCTGGGGTGTGTATGACTTTTTGATCACTTTTTATTTAATTTTTTTTAGAAAAAAAAAGCGACAAAAAACTGCGAATCGCCATTTGGACGCTTTCTTCCGCCACACAATTCGCCGTATTGAATTTTTTTTTTTATATTTTAAAAGTACGGGCGTTTTCGGTCACGGTGATACCCATGATGTCTATATTTATTATTATTTAGGTATTTATTTTTTACTTATACGGAAAGGGGGGTGATTTGAACTTTTATATCTTTTTTATTTTTTATATATTTTTTAACTTTTTTAAAATTTTTCTGTGATTATTTTAAAGCTCAAATATCATCTGATCTATTGTGTTTTGTTTTTTTTCTTTATGAGCAATCATGGATTTACTAGATGCAGTTAAATCCATGAATTGCTCATTTCTTATCCTGGCCTGCCATCTAGTGGCCAGAATAAGAATTGCAGTTTGAAAACTGTAATCCTCACCAGCGAGGATTACAGTTTTCATATGGTGTACAGACACCCCGATTGGCCAATCGGGGCGTCTGTACACCACCCGGAAGCGTGGGCTTCCGGGTTCAGACGCATCCTGATGCCGTGATCACGTGTGATCACGGCATCAGTAAGGCCCTGGAAGTCGCCGCCGATGAAGGTGAGAAGCGGCAGGCTGTTAGAAACAGCAGAGACTTGCCAGCCATGACGCCCGCCGCACCCGCGAGCGGGCGTCATGTCCCCGCACCGCCCGCGCGCCGTACATGTACGGCGCCGGTCGGGAAGGGGTTAATGATCACTCCCATGACAACAAAAACCATTATAACTAATGAAAGGTATTTGGGAATATATTTATAAAAAAGTATTATTTAAGTATTTTCATTTTCTTAATTCCTGGAGAACGCCTTTAAGAGACATCCAGTATAAGTCTTGCGTCTTCCCATCTCTGTCACACAGTCCTGATAGAACCTACAATATAATGTATTTACCTGTACCCCAATAGAGAGACGATTCACCCCGACATCCCGGAACTGCTGCAGTTTACTCTTCCCGGATGATGTAGGATTTGCCTCCAAGCTGATTTCAGCATCCACGGGTAAGTCCGCATATTTAGCGATCTCCTCCAAAACAGCACCGATGGTGGATGGGCTGGCAAGGCTTGGTGTTCCCCCACCAAAAAATACTGAGGGTACTCTGTATGTCGGAAAATATAGAAAGAACAAAACAATGCTTACTAACACTCCACTCATTGGGATTACTACTAGATTTCATAGAGGTGCTTAAAGGGGTATTCCCATCTCACAAATGTAGTTTGTATAGTTAGATATAGCCATACCAATATTATTACTAATAGAATGTATTTATATAAAATGTACCGTTCAGAAGATTTCCCTATTTGTATATCCATTGTCCCACACACATCAGTCAGGCCGTTGCCCCTAGTTACGACCACCGCGGCCATGTAGTAGTGGTGGTCGGCTTGTTCCTGTTCAAACCCGCTCTGAGGTAACTGCTGTATTGTGAACACACATTACATGAGCGGCGGAGACACATCTTAGGGTTGTAGCATTTTTGTCTGTGTTTCCAAAACGCAGAGAAACGGATCCTCTTCTAAGATCAATTCATCTCTATGGAGCAGGATCCGTTTATAAAGTCTGCGTTTTGGACGGATCCTGACCATTGCATTTAGGACTGGTAGTGTCCAAAAAGCAGATTTGAAAGTATCCTAAGATGTGTCTGCGCATGCTCAAGCAATGTGCGTTCACAATACAGCAGTTACCTCAGAGCGGGTTTGAACAAGAATAAACCGGCCACCATTACTACATGGCTGCGGTGGTCGTAACCAGGGGCAACTGCCTGACTGATGTGTGTGGGACAATGCCTATACAAATCTTCTAAACTGTACATTTTATATAAATACATTCTATTAGTAATAATATTGGTATGGCTATATCTAACTATACAAACTACATTTGTCAGATGGGAATACCCCTTTAAGGCAAAGGCTACACGGTGACACTGGTCAAGGCCAGGATCGCCAAGTAGCGGTGATCCCATAGAAATTAATGGGATTACCACGGCAGTCGTAAGAAATCCAGCCGTGTTGGATTTCATGCGACTGTCGCAGCAATCCCATGCATTACTCTCTTGGACACGAGAGGTGTCACGTGCCCCGTGTCACCCTTGCCTAACCCTGCGAGCAACACAGTATTTCACCCATTGCAGCCCACCAATATATTGAGCATATAGTGGATATTTCACTACCTCCTACTGTTACCTTGCACCCATCAACTATAGCCACTGCCTCCAGGCTCCTATTCCTGGTCTGACAGGGTTGATCCTGCTGATGTGTGTTCATTAAAGGGTTATTCTCATTTTAGACAATGGGGGCATATCGCTAGGATATGCCCCCATTGTCTTATAGGTGCGGGTCCCACCGCTGGGACCCGCACCTATATCGAGAATGGAGCCCCCGAAGTGAATGAGGGCGCACTGCGCATGCGCAGCCGCCCTCCATTCATTTCTATGGGGCCGTCGGAAAATAGCCGAGCGCTGGCTCGGCTACTTCCGTCGGCTCCATAGAAATGAATGGGAGCGCACCGCGCATGCACGGCCCGGCTCCCATTCATTTCTATGAGTGGCGCGGGGAGCTGCGCCTGGTGGTGGCCGGACCCCCGGAAACCTGGGGTCCTCCAGGCGCAGCGCTCCCCGCTCCGTTCTGGCTATAGGTGCGGGTCCCAGCGTGGGACCCGCACCTATAAGACAATGGGGGCATATCCTAGCGATATGCCCCCATTGTCTAAGATGAGAATACCCCTTTAAAGCAGTTGTCCAGCAATACAAAATTTCTAGCTGGTGCCCTGGCTCCCCTACTGCTCTGGTCATACATGGTAGTCCTTCTGGTCCATGGTTTTTCTTCTGCCCCGCCATGGTCACCCGATCCTCATCAGCCAACCATTGGCTTCAATAGTGATGCATCCACAGGAGACATGCCACCACTGAAGAGGATCAGGTGACCATGCTGGGGAGCAAGAAAACAGACCAAAAAATGGAGACGCCAGCATGGAGGACCGGAGCAGCAGGGAGCAGGCAAGATCATTTCAGTAGATGAGGCAGGCTGTAGTATTTCTGGACAACCCCTTTAAAGGGGTACTACCATCTCAGAAGAGGGCTCCTCCAACTTCATCCTGCCTGGATGCGGCTGCTTGAGGCGGTGGGAACTAGAGAAACAGTCATGCGGGCTGTGCTGTAGTTCCGACCATCTCTGGCCTCTGCATCCAGGTGAGACTGGATTTGTAGGGAGGGTGAACCTTCTAGACATAGGTGTGGGACGTTTATGACCTATCCTGTGGACATGCTGTAAATATTTGCCATGGAAATATCCATTTAAAGGGGTTTTCCAGGAGTTAACTACTGGTGACCTGTCCTCAGGATAGGTCATCAGTATCTGATCGGTGGGGGTCCGACACCCGGGACCCCCGCCGATCAGCAGTTTGAGAAGGCACCGGTGTTCCCGTAAGCGCCGCGGCCTTCTCTTAGCTTTTCCTAGGCCAGTGACGTCACGTTCATTGGTCATGTGGCCTAGGAGCAGCTCGGCCCCATTCAAGTGAATTGGCCAGAGCGTGATACCAAGCACAGCCGCTATACAATGTACAAAGCTGTGCTTGGTGAGCTGAGAGAAGGGTCCTCACGGGAGTGCCGGTGTCTTCTCAAACAGCTGATCGGCAGGGGTCCCGGGTGTCGGATCCCCACAGATCAGATACTGATGACCTATCCTGAGGATAGGCCATCAGTAGTTAACTCCCGGACAACCCCTTTAACATTAGACCCTGACGCTCTTTATACCCCCGGATGTCCTTGTTTCGAGCAGCTCTCACCTGCGCACCTGGCTGAGCTGGATCAAAGTGCGAGCTTCTTGCACCAGGCAGGAGCGGATGGCGTCCTCGTTATCAGAGTGAGCAATGTATTTGTTGAAATTGCAGTAAGTGCAGCGTTTCTCACAGTACGGCCACTGAGGAAAGAGGGGACAGTCCAGAGGAGGTCTACTACACATTAGATTTGCACCAAAAACACATCCTGTGTGGACGTACGCCAAGTGTGACAAATACTATAAAACCAAATGAAACAGTCCGAGCAAAACTCTCAGCGTGAGGTTATAGACCAGCTGCACTCTGGAAAGTTTTAAAAATCTTCTAAAACATTAAGCAATCCTCCATTACCCACTGGATAGGTGATAACTGCTAGGTTGATGGGGGTTATAGGCATGCCCCTTGCATACGTTATACCAAGGTCCCCGGCACCCTGCATACGTTATACCAAGGTCCCCGGCACCCTGCATACGTTATACCAAGGTCCCCGGCACCCTGCATACGTTATACCAAGGTCCCCGGCACCCTGCATACGTTATACCAAGGTCCCCGGCACCCTGCATACATTATACCCAGGTCCCTGAAGACCTCCCTCTATATACTGCCGGTAGAGGTCACTCACATGCACGTATACGGCCGCTGCCTCCTCCGTATTCGTCTCCTCTGCACTATAAACGTCCTGGTTATAAGACCTGCCACACACACTCCTTATCGCAGCCGCTAACGCAGGTACAGACACACAAGAGCGCAGCATGACCGGAGCTTAACCTCCTCATTTCATAGGAAAGCAGCGTCAACCAGCGCGACTTCCGGCGTGCCTCCTACTGGAGGCGAGAGGTAATAGCAGCACGCTGTGTAATGTGGAAACATGAACGCTTTCCTGCCTAGCGCTGCTCGCCTCCTCCAGTCCTATCTATCTTGCTGCCATCTGCTGGTGGAAGGAGAACATTACATGGGGGCATTACATATTGGCTGTAGTCGGGTGGGAGGTGGTAGAGAGCTCACTTTGAGCCCCTGTGCCACTACTGGGTGGAGAAAGAAGAGCATGTCCACAGCTGCACTGTGAGTGGGCAGGGGGCAATGCTCCTGCTACTTTAGGAGGACTTAGGGGCCCTTTTAGATGAGCCAGTGATTGGCTAAAGGAGTGTTCCTAAGATCAGCCAGCAAACAAGCAAACGCTCAGATATGTGCCCCCTGACAGTAATATACCCATATGTGCCCCCTGACAGTAATATGCCCAGTAAAGTGCCCCTTCACAGGCAGTAAAAAAAAATAAAAATAAACTCCACATATTCCCCTCTTTCCCCAGCAGCAGGATGATACATGGAGCTCCCTGACGCCCGGCCCCCTGCCCAGACCTGCAGTGTACAGTGCAGACAGGGGGAGGAATGATGTAGCACAGAGCGGATGGACGGCTCTCTAAATCATTACAGGCAGCAGTCTCTGCTTCCTACTGCTGCCAGAGAGCGGTACATACCTCCCCGGTAGTGGGACTGCAGGACAGCACAATATACCGCCCCAGCAGAGCCAGATACCACAGTGCAGCACAAAATACCACCCCTGCAGAACCAAATACCACAGTGCAGCACAATATACTGCCGCAGCAGAACCAAATACAATAGTGCAGCACAATATACTGTCCCAGCAGAACCAAATACAATAGTGCAGCACAATATACTGTCCCAGCAGAACCAAATACCATAGTGCAGCACAATATACTGCCCCAGCAGAACCAAATACCACAGTGCAGCACAATATACTGCCCCAGCAGAACCAAATACCATAGTGCAGCACAATATACTGCCCCAGCAGAACCAAATACCACAGTGCAGCACAATATACTGCCCCAGCAGAACCAAATACCACAGTGCAGCACAAAATACTGCCCCAAGCAGAACCAAATACCACAGTGCAGCACAAAATACCACCCCTGCAGAACCAAATACCACAGTGCAGCACAATATACTGCCCCAGCAGAACCAATACCATAGTGCAGCACACAATACTGCCCCAGCAGAACCAAATACCACAGTGCAGCACAATATACTGCCCCAGCAGAACCAAATACCACAGTGCAGCACAAAATACCAACCCTGCAGAACCAAATACCACAGTGCAGCACAATATACAGCCCCAGCAGAACCAAATACCACAGTGCAGCACAATATACTGCCCCTGCAGAACCAAATACCACAGTGCAGCACAATATACTGCTTCAGCAGAACCAAATACCACAGTGCAGCACAAAATACTGCCCCAGCAGAACCAAATACCACAGTGCAGCACAAAATACTGCCCCAGCAGAACCAAATACCATAGTGCAGCACAATATACTGCCCCAGCAGAAGCAAATACCACAGTGCAGCACAATATACTGCTTCAGCAGAACCAAATACCACAGTGCAGCACAAAATACTGCCCCAGCAGAACCAAATACCACAGTGCAGCACAAAATACTGCCCCAGCAGAACCAAATACCATAGTGCAGCACAATATACTGCCCCTGCAGAACCAAATACCACAGTGCAGCACAATATACTGCCCCAGCAGAACCAAATACCATAGTGCAGCACAATATACTGCCCCAGCAGAAGCAAATACCACAGTACAGCACAATATACTGCCCCAGCAGAACCAAATACCATAGTGCAGCACACAATACTGCCCCAGCAGAACCAAATACCACAGTGCAGCACAAAATACCAACCCTGCAGAACCAAATACCACAGTGCAGCACAATATACAGCCCCAGCAGAACCAAATACCACAGTGCAGCACAATATACTGCCCCTGCAGAACCAAATACCACAGTGCAGCACAATATACTGCTTCAGCAGAACCAAATACCACAGTGCAGCACAAAATACTGCCCCAGCAGAACCAAATACCACAGTGCAGCATGATATACTGCCCCAGCAGAACTAAATACCACAGTGCAGCACAAAATACTGCCCCTGCAGAACCAACCCCAGCTGCAATATTCAACTATATCACAGTCCTGAGGAGGGCGATACAGCTGAGTTCAGGAGGGCACAGGCCAAGTGAACAAGTACCTGATGCTCCTAGTATTTACTGCTGCTGAGAGCATGAGATCATTATATATCAAACTGGAGGGCTTGAGTGGCCCTCTGGACATCAGCCCAACTGGAAATTTCCCTGTAGGGTCTATGGCCAGTCCACTCCTGACATGGACCTAAGTTAGAGAGTGACGCAACCACTTGTTATATTCTGTTTGTGTTCAAGAATATAATAATCGCCCCCTGGTGTGTAATGTAACTGTAAAGATTTTGCACCTCACCTGAGCACTGTAACCATCAAGCGTGTTGTTGCGCTGTATGTGAACAAGAGACGGGGAGATTTTTCAAAACCGATGCAAAGGAAAATTGAATTAGTTGTCCATAGCATTCCACCTTTCATTTATCAGAGCCCCTTTCGAACATTAAAATCAATCAATCTGATTGGTTGCTACGGGAAACTAAGCCAGTTTTCCTTTACACCAGTTTTGATGAATCTCCCCCACAGTGCTGACCGGCTAGCATCACGGGGATTGGGGAGCCATGTCATGTTGCCCAATGCCTGGTACAACAAATCATGTAAATTCCACCTTCTACGCGGTTATACCTCCAAAATTAGGAAGAAACAAGAGTCAATAATAAAAGTTCCAAAAATTGAATTTCACAATCCATCCGGGTATTTTATGAGCTGTCCCTGGGGTTTCCAGGAAGAACTTTCTGTATATATTAGAGGAAGTTTAGAGGAAGAACTACAGCAATGCGGTGGAACACAAGGCAGTGGCGGGTGAGTAGCAGGACTTATCTACACTGTGCTATGCAGAATATGACTTCACTCCAAAATCAGTCTGACTGATGGTAATATACTGCAGCCGGTCAGGGGTGCACCTAGCCTTTCTGCTGCCTGAGGCGAAAACTGAAATGGTGCCCCTCCCTCCCCAATGCTAATTTCTTAACTTAACCCCTTCCCTTCAGCCCATGGCCCTTCGGCTGCCCCCCCTCTTGCCCCTACCTGGTGCTGCCTGAGGCGATCGCCTCACCTGGCCTCATTGGTAGTGCACCCCTGCAGCGGGTATACAGCATCTGCAGTGAGTGCAGCTTGCTGAAGTTAGGGATTTACAAGCAGGGTCATCATCAGGATTGTACTTGAGATAGTGGGGCCCAGAAATTTTTCTGCTGAGTCCTTGATTGAGATATGTCCACCACAATATGATTTCAGCATGACCTTGTGTAGAGAGGGGAGGAGGGGCATCTAAATTAATTTTGGGGTCTGGTGAGGAATGTGTATCTGTCTGTGTTAAAGGGGTTATCTGAGACTAACAAATGCTCCCCCATATGGCGAGTCCATCACACTGATTCTACTTACCTGGCTCCCCGTGCCACTCCCGGACCCCGCTCTGCCGCTGCTGCTTCTCCCCGTGCGCGGATGAAAACAGCAGCCAATGGCAGGTGGGGAAGGGGACGAGCCTCCCTAGTGTTACCTGCGATACTAGGGAGGCTTGTCTCCGTCACCGCCTGACATTGGCTATTCCCCTCCCCCCGACACGCGTAAGGGGAGAAGCAGCAGCGGCCGTGCGGGAACCACGAATGGTGCAGGGGAGCAGAGAGCCAGGTAAGTAGAATCAGTTTGAGGGGCTCGGGCATATAGAAGTGTCGGATAACCCCTTTAAAGGAACTTCTCTGGGGTATGTATTAATTTAGCGGTCTGGTTTGGGATCTGAATTAATTTTACTATATCTTTTTCTGGGGACTGCACAGGTGATGTGGGTGCCAAATATGAAGAGGAGAAAGAGACTTTATCCAGGCACGCTGCAGAGGTTGAAGATCTTAGAACCGGAAACTAAAAGTCATCAGGTAGCACATTCAATCCAATGATTTTTTTATGTTGTCCCCCACACCCCTAGGGAGCCCGTGCACACCTACTGTCTCCACCTATGACTCTCACCACCACCACCACAACCCCTTCCACCTTCCGTTCTCCCTGCCCTCTGCTCATACACCAGGGGTCAGCAACCTCCGCCACTCCAGCTGTTGTAAAACTACAACGCCCAGCATGCTCCATTCTCTTCTATGGGAGTTGTGAGAACAGCCAAGCAAGTGTGCATACTGGGATTCGTAGTTTCACCACCCCTGGAGTGCCGAAGATTGCTGATCCCTATCCTACACCCAGAGTCCTGCCAGCCAGTCTCTCCACCTTGCCTCCTGCCAGAACCCCTGTCCACCTTCTGCTTCCATCCTGCCCCTCCACCCAGCTCCTGCCATTTTGCATCTCACCTCTGTCCCTCCTCCCAGGGGCAGATTTGGTAATGAACCTTACCATGAATTTTCCCGGTGGGCCATATGTTCTCTTTTAGGCCCCTTTCACACCTGCGGCGCGGGGCTCCGGCAGGCTTACATGTTGTATTTTCATCCCAGCTGCCTCTCAGCAGGGGTTGCCATGCTGCAGCCGGATCCGCGGCCCGCCCCCATTACAGTGAATGGGGCCAGAGCGCAGTTCCGGCCCCACACGTGCACCTGCGGCAGCACGGATCCGGCGGGCTGTTCACCCACCGGAACAGCCTGCCAGAGCCCCGCGCCGCAGGTGTGAAAGTAGCCTACAGCAGCCTGCCCCTAGGGTGGCCAGAGGTCCGTTTATAGGCCGGAAAGTCTGGCTTTCAGACTCACTGTCCTCCACCCGGCGCAGGGCCTGGATGGACACAGGGATTTCTTTTAAACAGCTCACTCTCAGCCAGCAGCACTGTGCAGTCTGAGCATAAGCTGCAGGGAGAAAGTCACCCTCCCTTCTACCCCTGCAGCTATCCCGATTCAGCGCAAAGCGCCGTTATACTCGCCTCGAGTCCCAAGCCGTTGCCCCCGGCAATCTCCACAGCAGCCCTCATGTCGATCCCAGCAGTGAAAGCGTGTCTGCCAGCACCAACATTTCCGGCACTCTGGTGGCCTCCAGTGGTCAGAATGCAGGTTGCACACTGCAACTCCCTCTGGTGTCCAGTCAATAGCATTACAGGTAATTGCTGGAACTTCCCCCAGAGGTCACATGACATGATCTAATGGGATGGCCTATATAAGCCTCTTTCTGAGCACCAACTGGTGCCAGAGTATCAGGTCCTTTCCAAGTACTCCAGCGGTTTGTCCTCATCTGCCTTGACTCCTGTGTATCCTGACTTCGGCTAGATTCTGCACTACTTGCCTTGCACCTACCCCAGCTAACCGCTTCCCGTTAAGGTTAAGCGACGTACAAGCCCCCGGCAGCCAAATCCATCCTGCCTTGCAGCGGGCTCTGGTGAAGACCGGGGGGCTTGTTAGTCTCCGCTCGCTGGTACTTTTAAGTACTACCGGAAGCTGGCGAAGATGAGCTATATCAAACCTGCAAGGTTTGTTACTGCAGCGACAGCAGCTGACAGAAGTTGATTTTTAACTTCATTTTTGCAATCCCTGTCAGCTGCGGAGTGAGAGGGACGTGGCCTGACCGTGTCAGGGGCATGGCTTAGAAGGACTTGGGGCGGGGCTTTTAAGTCCTTCTTTTGAGGGTGGCCTGAATTACAGGTCGATGCCATGGTAATTTATGAGGAAACACAGTGGGTAGCAGTGGAAGAAAACATCTTCTACTACTACTGAACGGTAAATATGTGAAATTTACATTATATTAATTAGTCTAAAACATAAGATATATTTATGCTAACCGGAATACCCCTTAAACAGTGTCATCCACAGTGCTCTGCCCCTTTAAAGCAGACCTACAGCAGTGAAGAAAACTGGCTGGGTTGTTATGGGAACCTGGTGTGAAACTGTGTGCATGTGGAGACCAAGGGTCTGCGAGCTTCTATTGGCTGATAAGGGTCATGTGACCAGGCTTCTATTGGCTAATGCATTTTTTGGGAATATCTCAGAAACGGTATGTCCTGGAGAGCTGAGACCCGTTCTAAAACCTTCCCGGACACCTGATGTACCTGTGTGCCAAATTTCTTGATTGTAGCTGCGACGGTGCGGATTCCTTTAGCTGACATACATACACTCAGCTTTATATATTAGATAGATTCTAGTGTATTATACTGTGCCCTGCATTTCCCAATAGATAAATGATCCTTGGGAAACACAGTCCATACCACCGACCACTAGGCCCAGGTTGTGCGCTCTGTTAGTACATGGCAGTAAGGCTGGGTTCACATCACATTTTTGCCATCCGTTTAATGTATACAAAAACAGTGTCCGTTCAGTAAATGGTAATAATGTTATTAATGGTTCCATTGTAAAAATACTGTGCCCCTGACACCCAGTACCCCCCATTTAATATAATGACCCCCAGGGACCCCATTCAATATAATGAATCCCAATGACCCCCAGTGTCCCCTCCATACAGTATAACCCCCAGTGTGTGGGTCATTATTCTGAATGGAGGGCGACTGGGGGGTCATTATTCTAAATAGAGGGCCACTGTGGAGTCATTATACTCTATGGCGGCCACTGGTGGTCATTATACTGAAAGGGGGCCATTGGGGGTCATGCCACCGAAGGGCCCACATGAACCTGGACCCAGCCCTGGTTTAGGTGGTCTGTATTGTTAATTGGGGGGGAGAGGGGGCATTGGAGTATAGATTAAGAATCTGACCAGGGCTTCTAATAAAGGCATCTGTAAAGCTATGTCACACAGTGTGGCCTTATCACAGCCAGATCCCCCATAAGTGTCATCCACAGATCCTTCATAACAGTGTGTCATCCACAGATCCCTCCCCAGAACAGTGTGTCATCCACAGATCCCTCCCCAGAACAGTGTGTCATCCACAGATCCCTCCCCAGAACAGTGTGTCATCAACAGATCCCTCCCCAGAACAGTGTGTCATCCACAGATCCCTCCCCAGAACAGTGTGTCATCCACAGATCCCCCCATAAGTGTGTCATCTACAGATCCCCCATAACGGTGTTATCCACAGATCCCCTATAACAATGTACATGTGCAGCATTATCTCCATTTACAGCTGTGGAATTGCCAGTGATCAGCTATTTACAGAACAGCACTCATAGCATAATGGAGGATGACCATACATGCACATTGTGCTCTCCCTTCACTTCAGGGGCCCCCATGGGACAGCCCCTTTTTTCTGCTTGTGGTTTTATAAACTGCACCATGAAAAAGAAGTGCCCTGGCCATTCTTCATGTGGGTTCCTTGTCCAGAATTCCCTTTGAAAATGGGCCTTAATGAAAATCCACGCCAAATCTGCGTCAAAAAGTGTTATATAAAAGGCACATCCAAAAAAAACCTGATGCGGATTCTGCATTAGGTTTTTTTAAGTACAGAAAATACTCTATGTGAACATACCCAAAGAGGCTGCAGGATCAGCAGCTTACAGTGGAAAGGCTAAAGAAATATAATATGGCAGTCTACAATCGCTGTCCGTGCCTACAAAGTCCTGTCAGACTTCTGGTCCAATATTTCAGGATGATTTCAATTTTGCCCAGGGCCACAGTTTGTCTAAAACCAGCCCTGCTCCTAAGGGCTTATGCACACAAATGTATTTTCTTTACATGACAACTTTATCTAACTGTGATTTTATGGTAAAAAGATCACAGAGAGGCACAGAGAGACGCCTCTGCCGTCCTGCAAGGGGCTTGGCTCTCCTACACGCAGCGGATTCCTCGGACGGCATCCACTCATGTGAAAGAGCCCTAAGGGTTATATAGAATCATACATTAATATAATGCTATGCGACCCCGGCAGTGCTGGGAGGTCAGGATGGGTGGTGCTGCATACTCACTCTGCGAGACCGATGTGTGAGAAAGGGGTCTAACACTACTTTCACATATGCTTCAAAGCTATCCGGCAGAGGAATAGTCTGTCGGAGTTCAACTTATCCAGTGTAGCTGCATATTGCTGTTCAACACTGGAGCCCATTGACTATAATGGGATCCAGGCGGTTTGCGGCATGAGTATCGGGATTTGGACAGACAAAAACTAGCGCAAGCAACGTTTTTTGTCTGGCCAAATTCCGTTTGTAATGCTGGAAACAGGCCGGATCCCTGCCAAGTCTCATTATACATGATACAGCATCTTTCTGTACCTGATGAAGGGGGTCTTGAACCCCTGAAACGCGTTGTACATGCTAATAAAGAACCGTATTTGGACCTAACTACCATCGGCTGGTTCCTTTGCGCCGCGGGATTCTTCTGTTTCGTGTTTCCTAAGTCTCATTATAGTCCATGGGGTCTGGCGATGCTCCGGCCCTATCCACCTATGCCGAAACAGCCTACTGGACAGCTTTGATGCATATGTGAATGTAGCCCAAAATGGTGGCGGTACAACATACAACTCGTTCCCCAAAAAGCAAGTACGGCTACGTCAACAACAACAAAAAAAATATATAAAAAATATGTGACTCTCTAGGAAGACAGTGATGCAAAAAAAAACAACTGTGGGGTTAATTTAATTGGAAACTCTATCACTATACATCTTCCATAGGAAATATCAAAAGGGTCAACCCATGAGGAACAGACCTAGGGGCAAGTGATTGGGGAGATTTATCATGAGGGAAATTTTCGAAGTCAGTTTTTCAGGAGTCTGCTGTGTCGTAATTGCACCACATTTATCAAATGTCACACATTGTTTGATAAATTTGGCGCACCTGCTGTGAATGGAGAGGTGGCCGCACATGTTCTTCTCCCCTTCAAAATAGGCCTAGTAAGCATGCTTGGCTATTTTCATAAACTCCTAAAGAAGTGAATGGAGAAAGCCCTGCATACCGGCCAATAATGTTGAGCGAATCAAAGTTAGATTCGAATTTCAGGGAAAATTTGATTCACCACGAAGCTGAATTTCCTCGTGCTTTGTGGTAACGAATTCAATTTCCCTAAAATGGTAAAACAAAAAAATAAATAAATCACTCACGCGCATGAAGACAGCGGCCATCTTGATTAAAGATCCAGCGTGAAATCTTATGCGCGGTGACTATAACATCACACTGGCATGAGATTTCGCACTGGATCTTCAAGCAAAATGGCTGCAGCAAGCTCTTCGTGATCAAATGGATAAGGTTAGTATTTTTAATTTTTATTTTTTTTAACGGATTAACCCCTGAGAGCCCTCAATGGTCATCTCATTTGCCGTGAACGCGGCGCCTGAGGGGTTCAATGAGCGGGTGCCCGCTTCTCACAAAGAAGTGCGCTTTGTGGCAAAGTAATGTCATGAAGCAAACTCCGTTGTGAAATTTGGCGAAGCATCCGAATCGAAGTTTTGAAAACTTCACTCATGTCTAACGGCCACCTCTCCGCTCACAGCAGTGAAGAGATGAGGGTTGGAGAACCCCCATTCTTGAGATATGCCATAAATGTTGAGATGAGAATATCCCTTTAAGAAAGATTTGTAATGACAATTGCTCTTGCATTTCTAATTTTCAGGATTTCAGATGGTCAAGCCGTGCACCATCTACTTCCATGGGTAGACCTTCTTCGTCTGGACACTAGGCTATGAAGGAAAGATCTTGTGGAGCCCAAGAGTGGACAACGAAGCTAGGACTTTGGTTCAGCGTGCGCCTCATGCTTAGCCGTCATGGTTGGGAATGTGTCTTCCTTGCACTCCCGTGAAAATAATCAGGATTATTTATTAGACGTTATTTCCCGAGACTGCGGTTCTACTGATCATAAAGAATCATCTGCATTCTGTGTCTGATGTCTTATTGCTCCGGGCGTCTCTTATTTATCAACTATTTCCATGATGGCGTCTAGGCCTCAATATTGAGTATTAATATAATGGGCACAATTTTACTTTAACTCTTTAAAGACTTATTCCCATGATAAAAGTGATGGACTGTCGTGAGGATTTGCTATCACTTTATAAACGGTGGGGAGGAGTCGTGGATGCAGATAGAGTTGAAATCGTGACGTGCAGCATTCGTCCAAAGATGGCGGCTGTAATTTCAGACTGTCCGGCCAGATCCGGGATGGTTTGGAGGCCTGTATTGCTTCGTGTTATATTCTTTCACATTGTGAATCGCTCCAACCACTTCTCAACCACTAGGTGGCAGCTGAACATCATCCACAAACTTCATGTCACAACCTCATATAGAAAACCTCATCTGTTAAAGGGGTACTCTATCCAGGGGACAGGGGATAACTTTTACCTACCGGAATACCCCTTTACGGGAGACTTCACATCTCTGTTTCTTTTTCTGTTCTTCTGATCCATCAAAAACTGGATCTTGTTAAAAAAAACAAAGACAGTGGCACTGTTTGCATCCGTTTGAACCATTTCCATCTGAGATCTGTTTTTTAGACCAAGAAAAACAGATCTCAGATGGAAATGACTCAAATGGATGGCAAATGCAACAGGATCCTTTTTTTTTTTTTTTTTTTTTTTACAGGATTCTGTTTTTTGCTTTTTCCTGTTCTTCTGGCGGATCAGAACTGAAAATGAAACGGAGAGATATAAACTCTCACTAAGGGCTCATGGACACGACTTAAATAGACCATGTGACCGATGAACATGATGTCATTGGCCTAGTAAGAGGCCACAGAGCTCTCCGGAGTGACCCTTAAAGCAGCTACTCGATGAGGGTGCTGGCAGTTGGACCTCCACCGATCTGATATTGACGATCTATCCGCAGGACAGGTCATCAATATAGTACTCCCGGAAAACTCCTTTAGGGTCCATTCACACATCCTGGAAATGTGTCCGCATCCTTTCCGCAAAATTGAGGAACGGATGAGGACCCATTAATTTCCAATGGGGCCGCAAAAGATGTGGACGGCACAGAGTGTGCCGTCCGCATACACACTTCTAGTTCTCGGCCCTGCAAAAAATTAAAACATGTCCTATTCTTGTCCGCAGCCACGGACAAGAACAGGCATTTCTATTATAGAGCTGGCAATGTGCGGTCCACAAAATGCGGAACGCACATGGCCGATGTCTGTGTTTTGCGGATCCGCAATTTGCAGACCACAAAAAACACTTACGGATGTCTGAATGAAGCTTTACTCAGTCATAATATCCACAACAATTCTGTATTGCAGAGCTGACAGGCATGGGCGGACAGGGAACATAAAGAGGCCCTGGAAAAAAAGAAAACCTCAAAAGTGGCCCCATGTTGAAGGGTCCAAATTGATAGAAAGTGGGGAAACACAAGTAGGCAGGGACAACTTAAGTAGGTGGGGCCAACAATACTATAGTGCAGCACTAAATACCACCCCAGGAGAACCAAATACCACAGTACAGCACTAAATACCACCCTAGCAAACAAAATACCACAGTGCAGCACTAAATACCACCCCAGGAGAACCAAATACCACAGTACAGCACTAAATACCACCCCAGGAGAACCAAATACCACAGTGCAGCACAATATACTGCCCCAGCAATACCAAATACCACAGTGCAGCACAATATACTGCCCCAGCAATACCAAATACCACAGTGCAGCACAATATACTGCCCCAGCAATACCAAATACCACAGTGCAGCACACAATATACTGCCCAGCAAAACAAATACCACAGTTGCAGCACTAAATACCACCCTAGCAGAACTAAATACCATTGGCAAAATATCACCCCAGAGAACCAAATACACAGTACACAGTAATACCACCCCAGGAGAACCAAATACCACAGTGCAGCACAATATACTGCCCCAGCAATAACCAAATACCACAGTGCAGCACATATACTGCCCCAGCAAAACCAAATACCACAGTGCAGCACTAAATACCACCCTAGCAGAACTAAATACCACAGTGCAGCACTAAATACCACCCAGGAGAAACCAAATACCACAGTGCAACACTAAATACCACCCCAGCAGAACCAAATACCACAGTGCAGCACTAAATACCACCCCAGGATAACCAAATACCACAGTACAGCACTAAATACCACCCCAGGATAACCAAATACCACAGTACAGCACTAAATACCACCCCAGGATAACCAAATACCACAGTACAGCACTAAATACCACCCCAGCAGAACCAAATACCACAGTGCAGCACAATATACTGCCCCAGCAAAACCAAATACCACAGTGCAGCATAATATACCGCCCCAGCAGAACCAAATACCACAGTGCAGCACAAAATACTTGCCGTCCTCACCACAGTATTCAACTGTATCACCCTCCTGAGGACGGTGATACAGTTGAGTTCAGGAGGGCATTGTCCAGAGGCATAATTAATGCTGAAAGCATCAGATCACGGCATGGGCAGGACATTGGCTCAGTGGTTAGCATTAGGGGTCCTGGGTTTGAATCCGACCAAGGACAACATCTGCATGGAGTTTGTATGTTCTCCGTGTTTGCATGGGTTCCCCCTGGGTACTCTGTGAGCCCCATTGGGGACAGCTTGATGCTAACGTCTGTAAGGTGCTGCGGAATATAGCAGAGCTATATAAGTGCATGAAATAAATCATTATGTACCCGGCCAGCAGCAGTGAGGAGGGCTTAGGCGGCCCACCCGGGAACTTTCCCTGTAGGGTCTATGGCCAGCCCACCCCTGCTGACAGGCATGCTATTAGGATGCTAGGGGTGCAGCGGCCACTTTAAAAACAGGCCTCCTGAACCGTCTGCATTACAACTTTGGCCTCAGAAGCTGCATAGACTGTTTAGACCGCTCATTAATATTGGAAATGCTCCATTAAAACACATTTGTTCACCATCATGGATTAACCAGGACAAACAACATTATTGCAAGGTTTCACATTCAAGGAGAACGTTTATTGAGGGCCATACGAATCATTAAAAATGTTCTAAAAATACAGTTAGTTATTACTCATCGGTGCCAGATACAGATGGTTGTTCCTTCGGCGGTTGCCATCGCGCTGGTATTTTACTTCTAGTCCAATAAAAATTTGACCTAGTGCCAATAATAAGTCTATGGCAGGAAAAGGTATTTTTTTTTCCAGAGTAGGCAGCGGGGGAATTTTCCTCTGTCTTGTGCATTTTGGAAAGAGAAGTGTTAAATCGTTTTCAGATGTCATAGTCGTGCTGCTACCATTGCGTTACACATCACATCCATGAGAGAGTTTTCTTCTTTAGAAGGCCAAGGCCTATTGCAGGTAAGGAATATTGTTCTGCTCAAAACATGAAGCCACCGGTTTGTGACCTGGTCTTCACAGTATAAGGCACTTCTTTAGAAGACATAGGCCTATTGCAGGTAAGGGATAACGGTCTACTCGCAACATGAAGCCACTGGTTTGTGACCTGGTCTTCACAGTATAAGGCACTTCTTTAGAAGCTCAAGATATAGGCCTATTGTAGGTAAGAGATAACGTTCTACTCAAAACATAAAGCCACCGGTTTGTGACTTGGTCTTCACAATATAAGGCACTTTTTTAGAAGCCCAAGACATAGGCCTATTGTAGGTAAGGGATAACGGTCTACTCAAAACATGAAGCCACCGGTTTGTGACCTGGTCTTCACAATATAAGGCACTTCTTTAGAAGCCCAAGACATAGGCCTATTGTAGGTAAGGGATAACGTTCTACTCAAAACATGAAGCCATCGGTTTGTGACCTGGTCTTCACAGTATAAGGCACTTAGGTGTGCCTAAAGGGGTTGTCACTTGAAGACCTCGCCTTTGTGAAGAAAAGCCGACCCGGCTATCAGCTTATGGCCCGAGATTCAGCTTCTCTCTTTTCAATCAGCTGTAATCGCCAGGGGAAGCCATGTTTGGCTATATAATGGGGTGATATCACAGGATCGGTGATAAGTGATCACTGGGGTCTCAGCATGAAATCATGGAGATCCCGAGGCCCGGCAATCATACACTTATCACCTATCCTATGCCTTTAACAGTCACTAAAACAGTTATAAATGGACAAGTCATTTCTGCCAGGGCAAGAGGCACTCTTTGTGCGGCTCACAGACATCTATATGTCCTATTAGCACATATAGACCAAGGTCTTCATCCTGACATAACCCCTTGAAGCACCATACGAAGCTGAAAGATAGATAAGGATCAGGTTCACAGAGAAAAAAAGTGTGGATTGCAGAGTTAAATGCTAGACATGGAAGACTTAATGGCAGATGAGGACTATGTAATATGTAACATAAGGAATTTATTGGGATAATATACTGATACAAGTCAAATAGTGCCCGACTAAGATATGTTTGGGTTTTGTTGGTGTCCTGCAGACCAATATTGGAGGATGAGGTGTTGGCAGTTACGGACATTTCTAAATTAGACATAGGTACACCTGGAACATTTATCACTTAACTATTAGATTGGGGCCAGGCCTACCGCTGGGACCCCCACTGAACATGGGGGTGTCCTGTGTCTCCTATTCTCTAAACCTCTAACCCCAAACAGGCCCTTCTAGAAAATTATTTTGGTGTTGCAGCCAGGAACTATCCAGCACTTTCACTAGATGACCATCTCAGATGGTACTAAAAAGGAAGGTAGGGTTTATCCTGCGAAAGGCTCAGGTGGGTAACTCAATGGATTTCAAGGTGGAGGCAGGGGGTTGATAGGGTGCGGGCAGATGTCATTAAACACTGCACCACCAAAGTGGGTAATCATCTCATGCAACTGTTACACCCTGGCAGCATATTCCATTATAAGTCTATGGGAGATACAAGAACAGATGAGCAAGCAGGACATGGGACATTCTCAAAGTAATCTGACATGTGTTTGGAAATCCCTTTTAAGCAATTAAAACTAATATGAGAAGAATTTTCCGGTGAATACATTGATGCATAGGGTCTATTTACCAGAATACACCAAATAATGTTTAAAGGGGCTTCACATTAAACTGCTAAAGTACAAATTCACCTTCAGTGAACCTACCCTTATATAATAAAGAATCGCTTAACCAGCTGTTTCCTAATGTACACTTATTGTTGGAATCGTTCCCTTTACCCACAGGACTGCAGAGGGTTCACATTCCCTGCTGTCGCCTGGTATTCGGTATATGGAGTGGCAGGGCAGGCTGGAGAAAACATCTGTGGATGCTGAGAGGCAGACAGGGAAGCTACAGGGATTTCAGATCTTCAACACTGGCTCTGTAGTCAGCAATTGTATAATCTAACCCTCTTCAAGGTTAATCTTCATTAGTTTTCACTGTTAAAGGGGTTTTCTGAGATTTATATACTGATGGCCTATCCGACTCCTGGAACCCCCGCCGATCAGCTGTACGAAGAGGCCGCTGCACTCCATGAGCACTTAGGCCTCTTCCTAAGCCAATGTGATGTGACGTTCATCAGTCACATGGCCTAGGTGCAGCTCAGAACAATTCAAGGAAATGGTGCTGAGCTGCAATGCCAAGAGTAACCACTATACAATGTATGGCGCTGCACTTGATAAGCACTATAGCCTCCTCAAACAGCGGATCGTTGGGGCTGCCGGGAGTCAGACCCTCTATCTCATAATGATGACCTATCCTGTACACACAATGTGGCTGGAGATTACAGGTATTAGAATACGCTGCAGTGTGTTTGGAATGACCACAACATAGCCTATTCCTTGACGATCTAAAAGGGTTTTCCGAGCTTATAAAATACAGAAAAGTACCAAAATCTATCTAATGCCAAAATGACTCAGAAATTAAGATCTTTGATTATCTTGTGCAGTTTTGTGCTGCACCTTCGTTTTGATGTTGCAAGGGCTTGCTATAGTTGGAATTACCACATCACAGACATTGTCTCTATGCACAGCTGTCTGCATGTTCCTGCATTACAAGGTGTATCTAGTGATGTCATTATTCACTGCCTTCACAGATTTGCTACTGAGAAACTGTTCTGCTGCTCACTACACAATAGGCTGCCCAGCATGAGAAACCCAATCTCTTTGGACAAAGGGAAGGGGAGAGCCAGGGAGGAATGGAGATAAAAGGCACATGATATGTGACCCGCATCCCATACATCAAGGAGGGGAGATGACCACGTGTTTAGCGTATAAGAGATAAATATCAGAAGCATGCTTACATGACTACATGTAAGGCTGGCTTCCAGAGGTATCTCAGCTACAGTAAATTATTAAAGAGGTTATCCTGGAAAAGATAATGATGGCCTATACTCAGGATAGAATATTATTATCACATTGCCCTGGGTCCAAGTAAATGCACCCCCGCCGATCAGCTGCTTCAGGGAGCCACTGTGCTCATTGGAGCTCTGGAGGGCTATGTGGGCTCCCAGCAGGTTTCCAAGCACAGTGTCATACTTTGCATAGTGGCAGTGCTTGGTATTACAGCTCAGCCCCAATGATTTGAATGGATTTCCACAAGGAGAGCCAGTACATTCCAAGAGAAAAAAATTCTCTAATAAGAAAACTCAATGAGGATGAGGGAAATTTATCAAAATGTTGGCGCCACGTGGCGTAAAAAAGAAGCAAATCATGACATGCTTCATATTTGTGCCATAATTGTGACTTTTAGAGGTTCTCGCCACTTTTCAAAAATAGCAAAAAAAGAGGATTGGTGAAGATTGGAGGATTGGTGGGGAAAGTCTGTGCCAGCTCCTAGCTGCCAAAAGGCGGAGTAGAGATGCTCCGAATTTATTAGGCGCATCTTACTCCAGCGCCGGGAGATCAACACTAGTCTTGATAAGTTGATCTCCCCCAATATGCCTGGCAAAACTGTTCCCAACCTTTAGCCATTGAGGCACTGGAAAAAATGGCCCAAGGGCTTAAAAAAGGGTTTAGGCAGAAACCCTTCAGTCCTGTGTGGAGGGCCTGGTTTGATCCTTGCTATGGGGCCCTCTATGTACGTCACTGTTAAAACCTACTGAAGAAAACGCTGGGGTCTGTGCACTGGGCCTGGTTTTGTGATGGTAAAGATTAAAATTCCAATAAAAAATATTTTATTAAAACAATAAAAATGATTCAAGGACATTCTTACTGTATAGGCCTTGGGATGCGGTGGGCTCCCTTATATCACACAGACCTTGCTGTCTCTCAGGCTTCATGTATATACAGTAAGTTAGTAATAGCCATCCTGCAAGGAGCTTGAAGTGCATGAATGAACCCGGGCTGAGGGACTATATTACTAACTGGCAGCAAATCTTATTCCTAGCCGAGCACCTAATCTATCTCGTATCTTATATTTTACAAGCCATGTCATCTGCTAAAAGGGTGGTAAAGGAAAGGCAAAGTGTATGAATGTGATGATAGGAAGCCTAAGGTAAGGATAGTGATAGACAGTAAGAGAAGTGGACGGCTACGTGTTCTTCATCATTCCAGCTCCTTTTTCTATCCTCCTCATAATTTCAGATGTTTCTCCATGAGTTCTTTCAGTTTAAACTTTTGGACCTGAAATGAAGAAGAGACAGAACAGAAAAATATGATTGGAGATGTAAAAAAAAAAGGAAATTTAAAGGGGCGCTCTTGGCAAAACTGATACACTGGTGCAGGAACCGGGGGCAGGTGCACTACACAAGAGTTCTCTCGAGGTCAGTCATCTACCACCATCTCAGGCCATGCAATAGTTACACCGGGAGGGTTCCTTGAGGCTACATTCACATATTCAGCTTGTTATACAGTTTTTGGAGCCAAAGCCAGGAGTGAATATGGAAGGAAGAGTATAAAGAAAATATATCTCCTCTCTGTTGTATCCACTCCTGTTTTTGGTTCAAAAACGATTAAAAAATAACATGTCAATGTAGCCTTAAAGGGTTATTCTCATTTTAGACAATGGGGGCATATCGCTAGGATATGCCCACATTGTCTTATAGGTGCGGGACCCGGACCCCATCTATATCCAGAACGGAGCCCCCGAACTGAATGAGGGCACACTGCGCATGTGCAGCCGCCCTCCATTCATTTCTACGGGGCCGCCGAAAATAGCCGAGCGCTGGCTCGGCTACTTCTGTCGGCTCCATAGAAATGAATGGGAGCGGTGGCCGCACTTGCGCGCTGCGCTCCCATTCATTTCTATGAGAGCAGTGGGGAGCTGCGCCTGGTGGTGGCCGGACCCCCGGAAACCCGGGGTCCTCCAGGCGCAGCGCTCCCCGCTCCGTTCTGGCGATATGCCCCCATTGTCTAAGATGAGAATACCCCTTTAAAGGGGATGTTCAAGATTTTTTTAAAGTTTTTAAACCACTGCCTTTCCAGTGCCACCGCTCCCTTCTCCCCATTGGTTCTAAATGCCAATCACTGCTGTCAGTGGTGCAGTATACCGCTGAGTCCAGTGATCGGCTACTGCGGTCACATCATCATGTCATCACTGCAGCCAAATTACCTCATGGTATGGAGGATTGCCAGAAGGATTATTTTTAATTATTCTAACAGTGCCTCTTCCAAAAAAATAGATAGATAGATAGATAGATAGATAGATAGATAGATAGATAGATAGATAGATAGATAGATAGATAGATAGATAGATAGATAGATAGATAGATAGATACGAGATACGAGATTCCAGTGGTGCTTGAAATTTGGACTGTAGATAGATAGATGATAGATAGATATGAGAAATAGTTAGACTGTATAGATAGAGTGTATTTTGCCGGCTTGTCCTAGTGAGCCTGTGCTCTGAATGGGGAGTAAGCCACTGCCAAGCAACATAGATTCAACATGCCCCATCCTTCTTTCCCCCAACATCAAAAAGGGAAAAACAGGGGACCCCCACACACATCAGACAGGAGGCCGGGCTTGTCAAAATCTGCAGCTTAGGCCCACATTAATCTAATATGTATGAGCAGCTTTAAAGGGAACCTGTCATCTCCGAAACACCCCCTGAACTAGAGTAAGCGGTGTATAGTGTAAGTGATGCTGAATCCGAATATGTAAGTTTTATCTTCATACTCACTTCTATTCTGACGCTGTGCTCCCACAAACCAGCAGTAAAATACATTGAGAGGACTCTTCTTTGAGTCCTCTCCATTATGTGAGTGAGCACTGGAGTCCAATGAGTGCATTTTACTGCAGGTTTGTGGGAGCACAGAGTCAGAATGGAAGTGAGTGAAGATAAAACTTACATAACCAGACTCAACGTCACTTACACAATACACTATACACCGCTTACTCTAGTTTGCAGCATGCGCGGCTCCCATTCATTTCTATAGAGCTCGGCTATTTTCGGCGGCCCCATACAAATGAATGGAGGGTGGCCGTTTTTATATAAATTCTACCACTGAGCACCAATAACTCTGAGGAGTGCCGACCAATATCACGTGTTACTAAAATGAAAGTCCAGCTGGGAGTTACTAGTAGGGGGTGTTTCCCTGCACAGTCTGACACTGGCAGCACTGATTGGATAGTCTGTGCAGGGTCACACCCCAACTGGTAACACCCATCTGGACCTTCATTGTTGAAGGTCCATAAATTCTAGCAGAAATAATAGATGAATTGCACAATATAAAGTCATAAGAATAGATTGTTCAGAACTGTTATTACATGGGGAATGAAAGTAGTTACTAAAACAGACATGTCAGGAGAGGGTACAGGTCTTTAACTCAACCACATCTGTATACGACCTCAACACAACTGCCTGAAGCGGGCCTCACTTTAGTGCAGGGCAATTCTCATTGTACTCGCTTACCTTTCCAGAAATTGTAAGAGGATAGTCATTTACAAAGACAATGTAACGAGGAATCTTAAAATGAGAGATCTGTTGAGTAGAAAACAACAAAGCAGACGGATGAAATTTACTTGCTTTTGTGCAGCACTTTAAAAACAGCCATAGACCAGTGAGACCCCAGTTATGATTCTCCTTATAGGAGAGCAGACAAAGTATACGAAATAGGGCAGTCTATCCACTGACAGATTCACTTTAAGGATCCATTCACAGGTCCTGTTTTTCTTTCCTGATCCGATCCACATCCGATCCGCAAATCATGCGGATAGGATGCGGATCCATTCATTTCAATGGGTACTGAAAAAATGCGGACAGCACTCCGTATACTGTCCGCATCCATTGTTCTGTTCCGTTATGCGGATCCGCAAATAAGATAGAGCTTGTCCTACTTTTGTCCGCATATGCGGTCCGTGGTCCCATTATAGTCAATGAGTCCGCAAAAAATGCGGATGAAATGCGGAATGTATCAATATGTCATCCGCATATCATCCGCAATTGCGGATCCGTTTCCAGGAAATAGAAAGAAATACCCTACCAACATATATTCCTCCTTCCTTTTTTTTGTGGAAAAACAGAATGGATGCGGATCTACAATTGGTAAAAACGAAAGGTTTTTGCGGAAACACGGATCCGCAAAAAACGGAACGAAAATCTGGAAAAGAAAAATACGGACGTGTGAATGAAGCCTAAAAGGTATTTCCAGGACTTTTATACTGGTGATCTATCCTCTGGATAGGTCACCAGGATCTGATTAGTGGGGTCCGACACCAGGGACCCCCGCCGATCAGCTGTTTGAGAAGGCACCAGCGCTCAGCAGTCTTCTCTCAGCTTTCCAACGTCACGTTCATCATTCATGTGGCCCAGGAGCAGCTCAGCCCTATTGAGCTGCAATACCAAGCACAGCCACTATACAATGTACGGCGCTGTGTATAGTGAGCTGAGAGAAGCCGTAGCGCTCACAGGAGCGCCGATGCCTTCTCAAACAGCTGATCGGCAGAAGTCCCGGGGTCAGACCCTCACCGATCAGATACTGGTGACCTGTCCAAAGGTTAGTCCAAAAATCCTGGAAAACCCCTTTAAACCCTTACACTCCTGCACAATACATTTACTGTATAAGCATAATACACTGCAATACATAGATAAGTATTTCATTATATTATAGAGGTGATCAAAGTCAAATGGTGGGACTACAAAAATGATTAAAAAAATCATGAATGTTTTTTGGAGAAAAGAAAAAAATCCAAAGTTAAAAAAAAAATCAAAAATGGTTATATGTACATAACCTCAAAACGGTGCTGTTACAACTCGCTCCCCCATCCCTTCCCAATTGACCAATACAAGTCAAAATGTCTGCCCTTCAAATTTTGCAGGTAAAAAAAATATAGACAATTGTTGCTTCCTTAATAGAGTTTCCAGAATTTTAATATTGATGATCTGTCCTTAGGATTAGCCATCAATATGAGATCAGAGGGGTCCAACACCCGCACTCCCCCGGATCAGCTGTTATCTTGTAGCTCCGGCACCAGAATACAGAACTGGAAGTACACAGCTCCATCTATAGTTTAGTGGACTGAGCTGGTAACTGCAGTACTGCTCCCACTGAATGGGAGCAATGCTGCAGTAACTAGCTCTATCTACTACATAGTGGATGGAGCTGGGTAGTTCCGCCGCCAGAGCTACTAGTGAACAGCTGATCGGGGCGTGGGGTGCAGAAACACCACCAATCTGATGTTGATGGCCTATCCTAAGTATAGGTCATCAATAACAAAATCCTGGACAATCCCTTTAAGGCCAAAACTGGCTGCGTTCTTATGGAGTTGAAAATTTCTAATGACACTGTTTTATATTGCATACAATGTATTGGGAAGCTGGAAAAAAATCCAAATGCGTTGTAACTGGAAAAAAACCTATTTCATGGGTTTCGTTTTTACAGCATTCCCTATGTAGTAAAACTGACCAATTCCCTTGATTCTCCAGTAGTGATACCATAGATTTTTGTGTATTTTACTGAAAAAAAAATTTGCAAAAAGTATTTTTTTCTTTTCCTCACCATAAAACTTTTTTCTATTTATGTCTACGAAGCTATGTGAGGGCTCATTTTTTGCAGGGCGTTCTGTAGTCTTCATTGATGGCATTTTGGGGTATGTAAGCCTTTTTACTTCATTTTTTGGGGTAGGTGAAGCAGCAAAAAAAATAAAAATTCTGTTACGGCTTTCACCATATTGGATAAATACATTTCTATTTTAATACTACGGGTGTTTTGGGATCTGGCAGTGCAAATGTCTCTGATTGGCGATAACACCGATTAGCCCCCGGTGTCTGCTATGTAAAACAGCAGAAATCCGGAAGCAATGGAGCTCGCTCTGCTCTTTAAAGACCCCACCTCCGGCCTACTTGTATGGCAGATGTCGGGAAGGGGTTAAAGGGGTTTTCCCATTAACAACATTTATCATCTCTCCAAGGGATAGGTGATGAATATATGACGGCTGCAGGTCTGACTGCTGGGACCCTATCTGATTATGAGAACAGGGCTAAGCTATATCCGTCAGTCCCACAGTGGTGAATGGAGCAGTAGTCACCAGCACTTTATTCACATACAGATCTCATGTACTCGTTGTGGGTCCCAGTTGTCGGAGAGGCGATGTTTGTAAATGTAATGTAATATCTTAAGAAGCTGCACATGCCATTTGTGTTCCCCTATTCTAGAATACACAGACGAGCCTCCATGTTGGGGTGCTTTGTCAATTCCACTGCTCACCTTTCCTTTGCATTGTTCTTTAATCTCTTCTGCAGAACATTCTTCATTTGGATGGACTCTGATGGCGGCACAGATCTCCTCCCCCATCCTTTCATCTTTTACTCCAATCACCTACAACAACACGTTAAAATGTCACCCTTTGACATACTGCAGCCCGTCCACGTGACCATTACTTGTCCATTCCCACCACTTACCTGGGCTTCCATCACTTTGGGAAGAGTGTGCAAGAACTGTTCTATTTCGGCAGGGTATATATTTTCACCCCCTCGGATAATCATATCTTTGCAGCGCCCAACAATCCGACAGTATCCATACTCGTCCATTGTGGCTAAATCTCTGGTGATGGGGAGAACACAACATTGTTTGAGACCATCGGTCGCCACATGACCTGACTTCATGGCCACCATAATGGTTAGGGCTCATGCACACAACTGTATGTATTTTGGGGTTGCGGATCAGCAAAAAAACAAAAAAAAAACGAACGACAGCTGTGTAGCGTCCGTGTTATATCTGTATTTTTTGTGGATCCATTGTAACAGTGCCTGTCCTTGTCTGCAAAACGGACAAGAATAGGACATGTTCTATTTTTTTGACGGACATGCAGACATAAGGATATGGATGGTTCCGCATATGGGCCACAAAAAAAAAAAAAAAAAACGACAAAAAATACGTTTGTGTGCTGTCCTCCCTTGGGTCTTCTCATTCTGAATGAACATATCTGACAGCATATTCTCATCTATAGCTGCATTTAGGATTTTAGTAGCCTCTTACGGTTTAAGTTTTTAAGTTTTGCGCTTCAGTATTGAGTGCAGGCGCAGTACAGGAAAGGTACTTGCAGTAAAGAGCTGCCATCAGGCCTCTTATCTGTACTGCGTCTGCGAAAGATACTGAAGAGCATGGCACAGCACAAGACATTAGGAGAAGTCAGGGCCAGGCATGATCACTTTCACGCTGGCGGTGCTGCCAATGACAGTGGAGAGGGCGCTGGAGCTGCAGAAAGAGCTGAGCCTCTAGGTGTAATAGTAACGCCCCTGTTGCTCCTAGAGGCTCATTTGCATATGTTAAAACATCATTTTTCTCAGCAATGCGGACACATATGGACATGGGACCAACACAGATGCCTTCAGGTGCCAAGTGCACATGTAACAGGACAGCCTGTACTTTTGCTAGTACAAATCTGATGCCCTTTAACACTGTACATTATATAAATTACAGTGAATCAAAAACTCCAGTGTCCTTTAGTTCGGTAGTGATCCAGAAGCCATCACTTACCCAGTTTTATACCATTTCTCGGGAGTAATTGTCTCTCTGGTTTTTTCTTCATCTGCCCAGTAGCCCAGCATGACGCAATAACCTCTAATCTGCAACTCCCCGGGGGTATTTAATGGTACAATGCAACCTGTGTTGGTGTCTACTATTCTTGCCTAAAAAAAAAACACATAAAACTGAAGTTAGTGTAGCTCTGGGGGTTCGCAGAGATCCAGCTGTTGTAGGGAGTCTTCTAGGCAATGCTCCCTGGGAAGAAAAGTATGCAAATTAGCTCTCCTCCAGAGGCAAGAAAACTGGTTCTCTAGTGCCACCTAGAGGTAGCTCCCCTGGAAGTCATAGTTGTGTTAGTGGAGAGAAGGTTCACATTAAAAGGATTGTCTCATCACAGACGGTGGGGGCATATCGCTAGGATACACCCCCAATGTCTCATAGGTGCGGAGCCCCGAAATTGGTGGAGAGCGTACTGCACTCCTTTCATTTCCAGCAAAAATAGCCGAGTGCTGGCTTGGCAATTTAGTCAGGCCCATAGAAGTGAATGGGAGCAGTGACCGGTCATGCGCGGGGCGCTCTTATTCACTTCTATGGGGAGAGCGCTTGGTGGTGGCCAGACCGGAGTCCTCCAGCCACCACCTTGCAGGGCTCCGTTCCCGATATAGGTGCAGGTCTCAGCAGTGGGTCCTGCACCTATAAGACAATGGGGGCATATCCTAGCGATATGCCCCCATTGCCTGAGATGAGAATATCCCTTTAAGACAGTACCTTAAGGAGAACGTCCACAGACTCACCTCAGTATGGGGCATAACACTGCCTACGGTGTCACATTTTCGAAAAATTTCATCATATGCAAAGCCAGCAAAAGTCACCGGGCTGTTTTCTGTCGTGCCATATCCAATCTGTAAGAAAGAACAACATAAGGGCGCCATTGAGATCCCATGAGTGTCAAAGTGCAGAAATACAGTTTTGAAACCCAAACAGCCCTGATTTGCAGGGGTTAAACGTCTACCCAGGGACCGTGTTTGTGCATATCTCAGGGGCTGCTCCCTTTCGCTCCAAATACATATTCCTGGCTGCTTTCCAGATGCCCCTCCTTTGTCTCATAAGCAAGAGACATGTGGCAGCTTCACGAGAGGTCTATGGGATTTTCCAAAATACATCTAGGCTGCCAGATTTAGAGATGAGCGGGACTTAGGTGAGACATTTGGGTCAACCGAGAGACAGTTGGTTATTAAAACATAGAGAACTACAGAAATGTAGGTAGGTAGATTATAGCGGGTATAAGTTCTGACCAAAATGAAGTCAATATTAAAAAAGAGAGTCATTGAGCCAGTTGTCTAAACCCTGAGAGTCAGACAGCTAGCCCACAAGCTGCCTTTAATAGAGAATATAAATACGGCTCATGCCAAGAAAGTGTCTCCTGCCGGCCGACCACTGGCAATACCAGGCAGCTACATAAACAGCACGTAGAATCCTTGCCAGGGTACAGCCATGCATCAGGGCCTTCTGACAGCCTCCTGTCCTGAGCGCCGTCTCCGTGAAGTTTTCTTTCTCATTAGGATGTGTTACTAACAAAAAAATAAAGTTTTTTTAGCGTATGTTCACACAGCTTAACCCTTTCAGTATCGGAGGTTTTTTCGGTTTTGCGTTTTCATTTTTCTTCCCTATTTTCTGTTAGCCCTAACTTTTTTATATTTTTGTTCACATAGCTGTATGGGGGGTTATTTTTAGCGGGACAAGTTGTACTTTCTAATGCTGCCATTAATTATGGCATAAAATGTAGTGGGAAGCGGTAACAAAATTCCAAATAGGGGGGAATTGGAAACTTTTACGTGTTTTGTTCCCACGGCGTTCTGTTTGCGGCAAAACTGACCCATGCCCTTCGCTCTCTGGGTCAGTACGATTACAACTATACCCCATATGTGTAGGTTTGTTATGTTTAAATAGTGTAAAAATAAATGTAAACTTTGAAAAAAAAAAAACATTTTTTTCTTACATCGTCATATTCTGACCCCCATAACTTTTTTTTAGTTACATCCACTGAGCTGTTTAGGGGCTTATTTTTTGCGGGACAATTCATCGTTTTTATTGATATCATTTTGGAGTGTGCGTGACTTTTTGATCACATTTTATTACATTTTTTTGGGTAAGAGAAGTAGTGAAAAAATGGTAAATCGGCCATTTTGACCCTTTTTTCCGTTACGCAATTTTTATATATTTTTTATGTTTTAAAAGTGCGGGCGTTTTCGGTCGCGGTGATACTGATGATGTTTATATGTATTGTTATTTAGGTATTTATTTTTTAATTATATGGAAAGGGGGTGATTTAAACTTTTATATTTTTTTATTTTTTATATATTTTTTAACATTTTTTTATTTTTTATGATTATTTTAAGGCTCATATATGAGCATATAGACAATGTTTTTTAATTTTTCATTTTGAGCAATCAGGGATTTTTAAAACTCCATTTTAAGTCCCTTTTGCTCATTTCTTATCATGGCCTGCCATCTGGTGGCCGAAATAAGAATTGCAGATTGAAAGCTGTAAACCTCATCAGCGAGGTTTACAGCTTTCAGATCGAGTGCAGACACCCCGATTGACCACACAGCGCGCGCTTCCGGATTTAGCGCAATTAGATGCCGTGACCTCGCTTGATCACAGCATCTAATGCCTTTATTTACCAGCATAAAGCATTATTGCCGGTTGTGGTAAGTAGCGGCAGGTCTCTGCTGTTAAAAACAGCAGAGACTTGCCGGCCATGAAACCCGCTGCACGTGGGAGCAGGCGTCATGTTCCTACATCGCTCCAGCGCTGTACTGAAAGGGTTAAATTGGCACTGCACTTTCAGTAAACTTTTGATATGTCCTAGGTACATATCAAAAGTTTAGATTGGTGGAGATCTGAGACCCCTACCAAGGGGAGGGAAGCTCTAGATTAGCACGTTCTCCCTACTCGCTTCAGGACAGGACTCAGTAGAATGTCTATGGGCCTGTCTCACTCTCGTCACGTAGCAAGGAGGCAGAGGACACTTACCGGGCGCTTCTCTCCCCTCATTCGAGAGATTGGTGGGGGTCTCACCACTCAGAACGAAATATCAAAAGTTTAGATCGGTGGGGTCTGAGTGCTGAGACCCCCACCAATCTCTAGAACAAGGGGAGAGAAGTACTTGGGGCCATTGTTATATTTGGTTTTCTGAAGTTATCTATGGTTGTAATTCATTACATCATTCATCTTAAAACTCCTCTTCTGTGAACTCACATCCTGTGTCCTGCAGTCTTTTCCTGTTTGTCAGACATGCTTCACAGAGCTGGAGAGAGGATTTTCTTTTGCCTTCTATAATCAATTCTCAAGGTACATTCAATAAACCCATTGCATCTACCTCACTAAAATTCTACATGCAACTGGTGTCGCTAGGGGAATGATTATAGCAATTTCACTATCTTCCATTGCTTGTACAAGAGATTTCCACTCATCAGAGACTTCTCTTACATACATCGGTGACAGAATATGTACCCTAAAGGAACATAATATGCCACAGAAAAATCCATAACACATCTGCAGCCAAATCAGAATGATTGACAGGAGGATTTGTTGTAGGTTTTCCTGCTGACTTTAAATGGATTTCCTGGTGGCAAATTCGCAGAGTCTCAGTTGTGCGTGCATGTGCCGTAAAGAATCGTTGTCTTAGCGCAGGGATGGCCAACCTGAGGCTCTCCAGCTGTTGCAAAACTACAACTCCCAGCATTCCCAGACTGCCTACAGCTATTAGACTACAGCATGGCATGGTGGAAGTTGTAGTTTTACAACAGCTGAAGAGCCGCAGGTTGGCCATGCCTGTCTTAGAGTATGTTTACACATGTAAGATTAGCCGATATGTGTTTACTACTGGATCTGTGGCAGAATCCTGCAGGTGGATGTGCTGCAGATCTGCATGGGGACTTGCCCCATTATCACTGCAGGTGTAAAATGACTTCACTGAGTTCATTAAACCTAGGCCTCATTCAGTTGTGTGTATTATACGTGAACTTTCCATATTTCATATTGCGGCTTTGGGGAAATGAAACAGCACCACAGGTATCTCCCAAGGAAGATATTACTGTCTGAGACACAAGCTAAGAAATCCTAAAATAACAACTACTGCCAAGCAGAACCTTCCTGTAGAGGAAGCAAAAAAGCAAAAATATAATTACTAGTTTCCTGCTTATGACATTAAGTATGACATTAAGTACGAGTACGTACATGTAAATAATAATTTGCTCAACCCAATGACAGTAAAATCTCTTTCACACCACGAACCAAATTTGTATGGAAAAGTTGTCTTCTAGAGGGTGGTCCTCTCAGAGAAGATGGGCAGTAAACACAAAGCATGAACTGAAAATTTGAAATCTGATCAAGCAAAAACCTTCTTTATGACCAAGTACGAATGGGGTCACCTCCAAGCCAATGAAAGACACTTAGGCTCCGTTCACATCTCATTTTGTGGGCGCATAAGCAGATGGATATGCTAACGAAATTTGAAAAAATCTAAGCATAAAAAAAGATGACGTGAATACACCACAACAAATGCACAAATGACAACCATTGTGCATGTATACTTGATAAAAAAAATTAAAAAGAAACTTGTGAAAGGTATCATTATATTTGAGCTACCTCTACAAGACATTGCCTCTACAAGACCTAATGAGAGACTCCCTTTAAAATCAAAAAGCCTGGTGCACCTAGGTATATACTGGGCATATGCTTTATTGTTAGGACCATAACCATGCTATAATACATGAAAAATGTCTACAGTTTTAGATTTTTTCTACAAGTCTGAGGCAAAAAGCAGACCTGAGATCATATATCCAGAGGAAAGGGTGGGAAGGAACAAACTCTGAAAGTTGTTAGCTCTGCAATGCTGAAATTCTTCAAACATTTTTATGCTTCTTGGAGCTAACTTCACTTAGCAGGTACTTCTCAGTTCACAACCTTGGGATTTATAAGACTCACATTCTGCTTCTCATAGTGGGTTAACTTCGCACACACCTCCCAAAATCTGCCTCCTCCACATCACTGTTTGGCGCTGTCTATTTTTTTTTTCTTATTTAATATGATATAAATAGGTCTGTGTGTGAAGGTCTCGCTCACACTGCCCGCGCTCTGTGCTCGCTATGGAACACCTCGGTTTCTTTCTCATCCTAAGCATACTAGCGACGGCATGCCCCGTTCTGAAGGCATGTCCCACAAACTGTCACTGTCATGGAGGAGACCTGCAGCATGTAATTTGCTACGACGCAGGGTTGACTAAGCTTCCAAAGATATCGGAGCAAACTCGTCTGCTTAACCTACAGAAAAATTTATTTCCAGTCCTGGCTCCTAATGCATTCAAAGAAATGAAAGGTCTGGTGTCTCTGCACCTGCAGCACTGCCAGATTCGAGAAGTTTCAAATGGGGCGTTTCGAGGTCTTAAGAAACTCGTCTACCTCTATATATCCAACAATGATATCAGCGTGATAGGTTCTGGAGCCTTTGATGAACTGTCTGAGCTCACATACTTATACATGGATCACAACAAAATCCTCGAGATACCCAAGGGACTGTTGTCACCGCTTTTCAACCTATTCATCCTTCAACTGAACAACAACAAGGTGCGTGAAGTGAAAGCGGGGACCTTCACTGGTGCCAAAGACTTGAGGTGGTTGTACCTGGCTGAGAATGAGATCACCACACTGCATCCCGGATCTCTGGATGAAGTGGAAAACCTGGCCATCTTCCACATAGAGGGAAACCAGCTGAGTACATACCCACTAGCTGCCCTTAGCAAGCTAAGGGTAGTAGAGGACTTCAAGATATCCCGAAACCCAATCAAAGTCATCCCTGACTATGCCTTCCAGTCCTTTGGCCGATACATGGAGTCTCTGTCCTTGGACCACATGAGTCTGGAGAAGGTGGGTACTCAGCATTGAGAAGTCATTGCAGAATTAGATGCTAAGACAGATGTCTATGATATAGATGTGCCCACTGTTCCTTTTTGTTAAGGACTCCAATTTCTCACTATTTAGACACATATAGCATAAACAATGGCCAACAGACTAACATAATTTTCAAAGCTGTTCATCACTGGAATATTGTGAGCCAAGAGGGGAGGTAAGGAAGGGCACATCTGTACATCATATTATCTGAGGCCCATTACGTAGGTCACAAAAAAACATATGAACACAACATTTAAGCAGAAAGAAACAGAGATGCTAAGAGGTCAAGAAAGAGTTAACATTGAACTAGCAAACTATATACCCTCTCCTTCATACTGCGAAGGAAAGAACATTTCTCTGCCTTCAATAACAGAACGCTTATTGACAAGATGTCTCACAACCGGCCGTCTCTGCAATTCACAAAGCAATGCCTGTCTGTGACTGCAAGGCTAGGAGGAGGGGACCTTCATCGCTCATTTCAAGCTAGTAAAAAAATGAGGGGAACATAGAGCAGCTCTTAGCAGAAGTTACCAAATTCCACAACATGATATGTCAGGGAAAGAGACATCCACCAATTATGAACGGGCAGGTTGGTGTAGGACTATTTCCTTCTACAAGTTTACTTGCAGATCATAGGGCTGAGCACAAATGAAAGGTGGAAATTTCCAGTGAGATTCCAGTCAAAGGCAAGAGAAAGGGAGTCCAAGGAACGGGTGAGAGAGTTGGAGTGGAGGATTCATAGGAAATGTTTGTTCCTCAACTTGTCGCCAAACCCACTTTTTTTTCGTTTTAGTTTTCAGAAAAAGCTTTTGTTGGAGTTACAGCCCTGAAGAAGCTTAATATTGAAGGAAACAAGCTGAACCAGCTTCCTACCAACATCCCATTTTCAGGCCTGCAAAATTTGACACTGGCAAATAATCCTTGGCACTGTTCCTGCCAACTGGCAGCTGTGAGAAGGTGGGTCTGCTTGACATGCATGAGTCTATTGAAATATCATCATTCTAAAAACTCGAATGTTGCTTTTGCACTACAGTTAGCAGTGTCGATCAGGTATACATCGGGAAGATGTCCTAATATATACCTCCAAGAGATGCAATTATAAAGGCATCCCATGGCATTTGTCATCCATAGGCTCCTACTGTATGTTAGAAAAATATATATACTCGTAAAAATGTTTTTTTTCACTGGATGCCTCTGCAGGGAATAGCACTGCAGATTGTTCTATACCTACAGTGGGAAAATGCAATACAATCTATACCAGCCCAGCAAAGGTCAAAAGAAGACTCCTTTTTAGTGATATTTTTGATGTATCTGCCCAGAGCTTTCCAATGCACTGTGACAGCAGCCTTATCCAAACCTAATAGTATTTTATTTGGACACAGATGGATGGACAGTAGCCGCTCCCGTCCAGATGCCACTTGTGCAAGCCCAGCTCAGTACCGTGGGCAACAGATAAGAGACACAGGAGCTTTCCGAAGCTGTAAGCAACCAACAAAGAAATCTCGAAAGGGAGACCGCCATTAAAGTGGTATCCTGACTGTCTGAGGTTAGTTATACTTAGCATTAGTTCTATACTGTATGTTGAGAAACGTTTTTTAACAATTTCTTCCTGAGGACGGGAAAAACATTACTAATGACCAATTTTGCCTCTGTAAGGAAATTCTTTTCTAACTCTACAAGGGAAGTCAGATATTTTTTTCTGAATCGCAGTTATCTCCAAACTTTATGTTACTTTAAGTCATACTCACCTTACTGACCCCTTGCTACTGATATCCCAACGATTCACAGTCCTTCCTGGTCCCTCTTGACACGTAGGAAATAACCACTTATCCAATCACTGGCTCAGATGGGTCAATGCTGTGGCCAGTGATTGGACAAGTAGTCATTTCCTGTGGTGTTGAGGGACTAGGAAGTGGAGACCAATGGAGGGACGGGAAGCATCCAAACGGGAGGAGCAGCACTGTTAAACTGAGGATGACATCTTATTTCTTCTGGTAATGAACCCCTTCTTCAGTCTCACATTGATTAGAAATGTACCCAACTGCTCAATGCCCTCTGAATTCTTTCTACTTGGTTCCTGGATATATCATTTTTCTTATATTAAAGGAATTGTCCCACCTCGAACATTGGTGGCATATCGTTAAGATATGCCACTAATGTCAGATAGGTGTGGATCCCAGAGGTGGGATCTGCACCTATCTCTAGAATTAGGCTCCCAAAGACAATGAGAGCACACTGGGCATGTGTGGCCAACCGCCATTTGTTTCTAGGGTAGGGCCGAAAATAGTCAGGTGGTGTGGTCAGCTATTTTCAGAAGTCCTATAGAAATGAATGTGGAGCGTGGCCACCATTCTGACATTGGTGGCAATATGCCACCATTATTCGTGGTGAGCCAACCCCTTTAATGATACCACCTATAATGGCCTAGATTTACTGAGTTAGACATGGTAGATATCTAGATATGGAGTCTTTAAAGGGTTTCTGTCACCAGATTTGGGCATACTAAACAGGATGGCATTTGCAATGTGCAAATGCCACCTGATGCCCAATCTGGTTTTCTTACAGTAATCAGATCAGCCGTTTTCTTAAAAAAAGCACTTTTATAATATGTAAATTAGGCGTACTAGGTGCAAGAGGCGTTTACCTTGCACCTAGTAATCGCCGTGTTCCTACCTCTAGTGCCGCCTCCTTCTTCCTGATTGACAGGGCCAGGCAGCTTGCTCGATGAGCTGCCGGCCCTGACCTCGATCGAAATCCCGCGCCTGCGCCGTGTAGGCTAAATTCTGCGCAGGCGCAGATAGTTCACCCGGCCGCCCGGCTCCTGCCTCTCTCACTGCGCCTGCGCCGTGCGGAGTAAAAGCGGCGCAGGCGCAGTGAGTTCCGCCGGCTCCCGGCTCTCTCACTGCGCCTGCGCAGGCGCACTGAGAGACCCGGAGCCGGGCGGCCGGCGGAACTCACTGCGCCTGCGCCGCTTTTACTCCGCACGGCGCAGGCGCAGTGAGAGAGGCAGGAGCCGGGCGGCCGGGTGAACTATCTGCGCCTGCGCAGAATTTAGCCTACACGGCGCAGGCGCGGGATTTCGATCGAGGTCAGGGCCGGCAGCTCATCGAGCAAGCTGCCTGGCCCTGTCAATCAGGAAGAAGGAGGCGGCACTAGAGGTAGGAACACGGCGATTACTAGGTTCAAGGTAAACGCCTCTTGCACCTAGTACGCCTAATTTACATATTATAAAAGTGCTTTTTTTAAGAAAACGGCTGATCTGATTACTGTAAGAAAACCAGATTGGGCATCAGGTGGCATTTGCACATTGCAAATGCCATCCTGTTTAGTATGCCCAAATCTGGTGACAGAAACCCTTTAAATGCTCCAGAATTATCACAGTGGTTCAGGTTGGGGCCTCTATAGACTGCATGTCAAAGTTTAAGTCAACTTTAGTTGTCTACCTTTTTTCTGATTTTTACACCAGAAATTTTGGCACATTATGGTACCAGGTCACATTTTAGACCAACTAAGTAATGTCCCCTTGTTCAGAATGTCAAAAAAACCAGTAGATGCAACTTTTTGCTCCAACATTGGAAAAAAAATCAAGGTGCAGATTGAATATGGACCACAGTTTTTTTCTTCTAAATAATACTCTTTTCACATAATTTTTATAGGCTTCGTTTGGCATATATGTCAGGAAGATTCCACTTCGTATAAGCCAAATGTAAAGCCCCAAGAAATGTCACTATATAAGAGTATACTGCATGGTAAACATTTTCTTTTTTCGTGGCCTACTGTAGACAGCACTGTTTCGGGATTTTTGTCCCTCATCAGTACAGAACAAAATACTGGTTGGCTGGATGAGGGGATAACAGTTCTCCCTGAAGAGACACAGCAGTGTATGGAGACTTGTTTTTTTGAGGCCACGCTCCATTTGAAAAAACAATGCAATTAGCCCATATCATACCTAATTTTCAAGCTTTTTTCTCATGCAGAATTTCCTGAAAAATAGGTCTTCATACAGTGATGTGTCTCTTCAATAAAAACCAGTACCACCCCTGCCCATACTGCATCTAAGGCATCTCTTCCAGGCAAGAATCCCAATATACTGTAGTGATGTCCACAGAAGGGGTGCCTCTGGTTTGGCTGATATAAGCTAATACCTCTAGTGACTCAAATTCCCTTTTAAACAGGAACCTAATAAACAGTCTTGGTATCTGTGATGCTGTCGACCTGCAAACTACTGACCTGTAGGACCTTCCAGAAGATTTTCCCTCTCTGATTCGAGTCTTCGCATAGGTCTACATTCTGAATCCACATTTACCAAGGCACACCATCCTGTATGCATGTACTAATGTGATCAGCTAAAAGTCCTCCCACTTCTAATGATGTGATCTACTAGGTACGTACATGTACTACATACATCTTATACAACATAGAAACATAGAGAAAGTCTAGCAAACTAAAAATAAACCTATCTGCTAATAATTATATATAAAGAATATAATAGTGCTGGCACATGTGTGCCATATATAAGCCAAATACACTATAACACATCAACAAGTAACACAGTTAATGTCCATTCATCATCATTACTGCAAAGACTGACGAGAGCCCATAAATGTAAGGGTGGCTCCACGGCTAGATGATGTACAGTGAGTTATATGACTAATATATATATAATATATAGCATACGCCATATGTTCAGAATGCTGTCTGTAAAATGTAAAGCTGTTCAATATAACAGAAAACTAAAAAGTGGCGTGAACTGAAATCCAAAAAGTTGTTGTCTTATGTTTCGCGCACATGAAATGTCACAAGGTGTCTTTTCTTAACTGGATCTGTCTGTGTTATTACGAATAAATGTATTTCTATATTATGTGAAGCAGGTGGATGGAGATTCCGCTTTTCTCCCCTAACTTACCTGGAAGAGTACTTACTGGAGAACATATTATCTGCTTAACTTAAAAAAAAACTTCTGCACAGTAAGGTGGCACAGTTCTGCACAGTAAGGTGGCTGCATTTATATGGTCATATTTGCAGTGCATGGAAAGTCCATCTATTTTGTGCCAAAAACAGGTTTGGATCCCACGAGAGGGAGGTGCAAAATCAACGGACCTCAACACAAATACATCTGAAAGGTTGTGAGTGTCACATTAGGTAGGGTAGAGTGCAGTTGTAAATTCCACCTAAACCACTGTCCCTACCTACTTGGACAATCCGCCCTAAAGGGAGGCCCCCAACTGGGCGAGAGTCCCTAACCTGGGTAAGTGCACATGAGTAGTCAAAAAGACCAGGTCAGAACCTAGGACTCAATCAGAATCATAGAGCAAAGCTAATAACAAGCCTAAATCAAAACCAGAGAGTCATGTCAGAAACAAAACGAGAGACAAACACTTAGTCAAATACCAGATGCTGTATTATGGAGACATTCTCCCCTAGGAACAATGATTCTAAATGACAAGTCCTCTGTAATATGACATCCAAAGCACCAGAAGATTACGTCAATGGTACAATCTTCAGCCAGAGGCAAAGTCACAAAGGTCAGAGATCCAGGAATCCGAACGTTTAAACAAAATACACTTGTGAGGCAGGAGGACCAAGCACAGGCGATTGTGGCCATCAGTCTCCGGTTTAAATATCCTACTGCAAGGAAGCACGGGATGCAGTGTCGAGCCTGATTAGACCAGCATTCTTGCAATCTGAACAGTGCTGTTGTCGGCACACACACAGGACTCCGGTGCTGAACCTGGATGGTGCGGTGGTCTTGATCATTGATAGTCAATGATGCCACGCTGCCATAGAGAGGCTGGGCTCGCTGTATACAGGTAAGTACGTGTGTCAACCAACGTTTTACTAAGGGCTAATCCTAAGAGCGTTATCCTGGAAGTTCTCTGGTGTTCACCCTGGAGCCCAAGTACAGGGATCTGGACTTCGCTACAGAGAAAACCACAAGGCTGCTACCTCCCATAGTTGTCTCTGTGTGCCTGACAGCTGACCCAAAGGGGTCAGAGACAACATGAGGTCAAGCAAAGAACATGGTCAGGGACAGGCTGAGGTCAGGGCAAGCAGAGTACATGCCACATGGAAAACGGTCTGAGGTTAGGGCTGGCAGCGGAGCATAAATACAGAGGTCACGTAAATGTCAAGTCAGGCAACAGAGGCACTATTGGCTGGTGAATATATAGTTGCACACACTGGCACTTTAAGTGCCAAAGAGAGCACTTGCTTGAACCTTACGGGCAGAGGAGGAAAGGCCTTGCCGGTAAGCAGACCGCAGCCTGAGTGGAGGGACCGGGCAAGCCAGGCTGGCCAAGAAAAAGGCAAAATTGGGAAGCAGTCTGGGCCGCCAGGAAAGGTGAGTAGAGTAGCGTGGGCCAGCAATTTGTCAGTCTGTTCCTGCTGAAGTGATAGGGAGTTGAAATGATCACCTTTCAGCTATAAAATGTGTGACTTATAGTTCCCAAAGTGAGTCCATATGCCAGTCAAAAGCAGGGGATACACAAGAATAAAAATGGGGACTGTTCTCAGATATTACAGTGATGATGTAGAATAAACAATGTAAACATATTGGGTATCTTATACACGGGAAAGAGGATTTTTTTTATTGCATTAAAAATGGGGGAAAAAACTGAATAAAATCTGGTGTTTATACTATTCCTGGCCATTTTCTCAATATAAAAAACCTAAAAATGAAAATATAATGACATAAAAACAAAAGCTTTACCTCGATTTGTAATGTATTGAAAAGATTAAAGGAGACATTTACTAAGACCTGCGTAAGAGGCACACTCCTCTTAATTGTGGTGCATCTGCACAGGCCCATGGTCCAAAATGGAAATCTAGACAGCAAGGGAACTGGTGTAGATTTCCGCTATAATCTAGCCAGCCCTGCACAGCCCACTTTTTGCAAACCTCAAAAAAGTTGCAAAACTTTGCAAACTGGTGCACCAACCCCTGCCCCTTTTTGGCACCAGTTTTCAAGCCCACAGAGAATAATAAACATCCACCTAATTTCAAATTTTGGAATATTCAGAGATTAAAGGGGTTATTCAAAACTATAATAGAGCTCCCAGAGTGGCCAACCCACTATGGTGATCATACTGTACTTACCTGGTCCCCACTGTTGGGTTCAGTGTCTATCATCCCATGGCCAGTTCTTCATCTCCCTGGTGTGATGATAGCATCCTTCTGATGGAGTGGAGGCACGTGACTGCTGCAGACAATAGTTGGCCCCAGCCAATAGTTGGTCAGTGAATAACCCCCCCATCAACAGGAAGTTGATATCAGCACACCATGGAGATGAAGAGCAGGCCATGGACCGATACGGCGCGGACCAGGTAAGTATAATCACCACCGTGGGTCGGCCATGGTTATAGGGGTAACATCTCAACATTTATGGCATTTTGCTAAGATATGCCATAAATGTCAGATAGGTGCAGGTCCCACCTCTGGTACCCGCTCCTATGTTGAGGACGGGACCCCCAAAGTGAAAGAAAGCACAAAGCACACGTGCAGTGTCCTCCCCATTAACCACTATGGAACTGCTGGAAATAGCTAAACCTGCGTGGCTGTGCAGCTGCTCTCCCTATCCTTCAGGGACACCGTTCTAGGATGGGAGATGGGACAACCCCTTTAAATAATTGCTGGCTCATAGGATTTGAAGATTTCTGACCAAGCAGAAAAATCATCACCTAGTGATGTCCTTTAGGCCTCATACACATGGCAGCACTATGTGATGGAGCTTGTATAGAGGTGCATGGAATCCCTACAGCTCTGTACGTGTGCCACCATATGACGCATCCATGTGGTGCTGTATTATGGAGACATTCTCTCATTCAAGAGAACTACTTCTACTACTAGTCCACAGCTCGGCTGGTGCTCAATACAGATTTTAGCAAAACAGCTGGGTCAGTTTGAGAAAGCGACCCTGTGTTTTCATCAGGCAGCAGAAAACTGCTGACAGATTCCGTTTCATACTGGTGGCCCCACAAACCTTCAGCACCTGTCCAGGGATAAGCTATGATGGTCCAATCTTAACACCTGAAATGCGTGACTGTTAAATATTCGGCTCTGAGCTTGGACTGTGGGTAAGTGTCTGCCTCTCCGAGTTCATTCAGTACACATGCAATGCAGTAGCCTTACCAGTGCCTGTAAACGTGCCTTCACATGCGGATTCCATCTGCAGACGTACTGGCTATAGAAATCCATGAACCTGAACTAACACTAGGTTTACAGAGCTGCTCCTGTAATAATGCCATTAGAATTGTCCCAGGCGGATGAGAAACCTAGAATTTACTGTGTCCGGCCTGTACAAGGAATAAAAAGCTGCAAACAGTCTTAAAGGGGTATTCCCCTGTCAACATTTGTGGCATGTCAATATTATACAGCACAAATGTAAGATAGGTGCGGGTCTCGCCTCCAGAACGGGGCCCTGAAGTGAACGAGAACACATGTGTGGTGTCTTCTCCATTCACTGCTATGAGACTTCTGAAAATAGCTGAGAGAGTGCACTTGCCTATATCCAGAGGTACCATAGCACTGAGTTGAGAGCAAGCTGCGCAAACATGGCCACCTTTCTATGTAACGCTATAGGACTACCGAAAATAGCTGGGCCAGCGCTCTGAACTCCTATAGGGGTGAATGGAGGGTGGCCGCGCATGCATGGTGTGCTCTCCATATATTTCAAGGGCCCCATTTTGAAGATATGAGTGGGTCCTAGATGTAGGACGTGCACGTTATCAGTCCTACCAATATGCCACAAATTTTGGGTGGGGAAAAGCCATTAAAGGGCGACAGATAAAATATAAGCACATGGTGGATGGGGTGAAGTTCATTCAAGAGAACTACTTCTACTACTACTCCTGGCCCGTTTGAGTGAATATTCGCATTCTCCAAGCGATAACCATCCTGGAACATCTCTCTTCTTAACTATGTTATTCCTTCTGAAACTCACAACTAGGTTTTACCATTCCCCATGTCAAAGGTGTGTATCACCACAGTCTGATACTGTCAGCACTGATGGGACAGTTGTTCGGCCGTTCCGTGCATTGGGGACTGCAATTTGCGGTTCCCAATGCACCGGCACCATACGTGCGGTTGCCGTGACGGACCCAGATGGATTCAGCTTGAACGGGTCCGTGATCAGTTCAATTTTTTTGCGGAGCGGAGGCACGGACAGAAACCCCACTGAAGCACTCCATATCCTTCTCAAAACTGGAGGAACGTAAAATTGGCTTCGTTACCCATAGCAACCAATCAGATGCCACCTTTCATTTTTCACAGCTCCTTTGGGAAATGAAAGTAGGATTCTGATTGGTTGCTATGGGCGACTAAGCCAGTTTTCATTTACACCAGTTTGAAAAATTTCCCCCAATATCTTGTTGCCACCTTTTGAATTACTGCAATTCAGCGATTTCTGTAATTCTCAATAAGACTTCTGCACCTGTCCACAGGTATTTTGGCCCACTCCTTCAAAGCTGTGTGTTTTGGGTCATTAACCTGTTGGAGGGCCCATGACCTGCGATTGAGACCAAGCTTTCTGACATTGAGCAACACATTTTCCTTCAGAATGTCTTGATAGTCTTGAGATTTCATTGCACCCTGCACATACTCAAGACACCCTGTGCCAGACGCGGAAAAGCAGCCCCAAAACATAACCGAGCCTCCTCCGTGTTTTACAGAAGGTGCAATGTTCTGCTTCATTTTTGCCGCTGTGAACATAGAACTGATGTGACTTGCCAAAAAGCTCCAGTTTTTTATCTCATCTGTCCAAAGGACATTCTTCCAGATGTTTGTGGCTTGTCAATATGTATTCTGGTAAATTCCAGTCTCGCTTTTTTATGATTTGCTTTCAGCAGTGGTTTCCATCTCAGTCACCTTCAATAAAGTTCACTTTGGCTATGGTGCGATACTATTCGTATTATCCGTCTCTTCAATTTGCCATCAATTTTTCTCTTGCGGCCATGTCCAGGGAGGTTGGCTACAGTCCCATAGACCTCAAACTTCTGAATATGTGTAAATTCAGTTACAGGAACATCAGGCTGTGTGGAGATGGCCTTATAGGCCCTGATTTATCACACCTTCACTCCAGAATTCTGTCTTCAAAAAGTCGCACGATAGGGCTTTTGCGACTTTTTTGCGCATTTTTTTGCGACTTTTTGCATGTGTACACCACTGACTCCAGTTTGTAATATGGGTGGAAAAGTGGGTGTGGTTAGCCATGTTAATGAGTTTCACTCCAGATTTATCATTGCGACTTTTTAAAAAAAGTCGCAAAATAGTCGCAATCTCACTCCAGGAGGAGGGTTGAGTAGGAAAAGTGGAGTAGCTTCTCTAGACAGAAGTGTTAGGTTTAAGGACAAGCCACATTTATCAAACAACCTGTGACGTTTGATAAATGTGGCAGAAAGTATTGCAACACAGACTGAAGCAAAACTGACTTCAAATATTTTCCTAATGATAAATTTCCCCCATAGCCTTTACCTTTAACATGTCTGTCTATAATGTTGTTTCTAATCTCCTGAGACAACTCTCTCCCTAGCTTTCTTTGGTCCATGTTCAGTGTGGTAGACACCATGATATCAAACAGCACAGTGACTGCTTTATACCCTTTAAATAGGCAGGCTAACTGATTACAAGTTTGAAGGCACCTTTGATGCTAATTACAGGACACGCCTTAGTTTAAGGACGAGTTCACATCACCGTTTAGCTTTCTGTTCTTCTCATCCGTCAGAAGAACAGAAAATTTAAAAAAAAACTTTTAAAAATGGATCCGTTATTTTGATCATCACTTATGATAAGTTTGTGTCACTTCTGTCAGAGATTAGGCTGGTGTCACATCACCGTTTATTGTTCTGTTCTTCTGATACATAAGAAGAACAGAAAAAAAAATGGATCCTGTAAAAAAAAAACATTCCTGTTGCATCCATTATGCACATTTGGTATCCATTTTAGCCATCTGAGATCCGTTTATTTCATACAGAAAAAAAGTCCTGCATCTTAGGGTGATGTGAACCCTAACATGTCCCTATGGTCAAATTATTTTCAACGCTTTCTAGGGGTACTATCATTTTTGTCCAGCTCAGTTTCATTAGTTGTTTTTTTTTTATTATTCTGTTGAACCACAATTCAAAAGCAATGTCGGATTTTCAGTACATTTTTATTTATTATTACTTTTTACATTTTCAAGAAATTTCAGTGAGCATTGTTGTGTTTCCTTTTTTTTTTTTAACGGAAGGGTACCTACAATTTTATCCACGTGTAAATGTATGATCACTGGGGGTATCACAGCTGGGACCTCCATCACAAAAATGTATGGCCCTGAGTACTGTGTGTGAATGAACTTGGGTTGTGAATGCATGACCATAGAAATAGCCAAAGGCTGTACTTGGCAGTCCCATGGAAGCAACTGGGGTGGTGGTCACACATCTATAGTCATCTATCTGCCTACTCCGATGGGTATATGTTAAGTTAGGGTCACATTAATACTGGGTGGTATCTCCCCCTGCTGAGATACAGCCTGCCATTCTGGCATGGTAATGGTCATACAGATGCTGGAGATCCTCCTGTGGTCATTCCAAACTCTTTCATCTTGGACCTGTGGTCCAGCCAAGCTGGTTGTTGGCTGTTGTGCATGGGAGATCCATCACCACATTCAGTCCCAGACATTCTCGATGGGGGAGAGGCAGGAGCCTGCCCTATCATATACCCTGCTGCAGAACCCAAAAAGAGTACACCGCCTTGGTTGTGTGATCATTGACCAAGATCCACTGGCAGTCTATGCTGTTCATCTCAGCTCAATCACATTAACTTTTCTAGGTGTTCCTTTAGCATTTTGAAGTAGTGTATGTGAATGAGGCACCTTATTATCAGGACTGATGGAGTCCCAACAGTCAGAACCTCACTGATACAGGAGTACAGAGAATTGACCTGGGAATTTGTAGATTGGTGCCAGTGGAACCACCTTAGGATCAGTGCTGGGAAGACTAAGGAGATAGTGGTGGACTTCTGCAAACACAGACATCCTCCTAAACCAGTGGACATTCAAGGGATGGACATTGAGATAGTTAACACTTATAAGTACCTGGGTGTGCTCCTCAATAATAAGCTGGACTGGGCAGACAACATGGACATGGATGACAGCATGCTCTACCTTCTTAGCAGGCTGAGAGCTCTTGGAGTGCAGAGGGCACTACTTAGGGCCTTTTTCCACTCTGTGGTGGCATCAGCCATCTTCTTCACTGAAGCACCGTGGCCCAGTGGTTGGCACCATTAGCGCTGGGATTTTGGATCCGGACCTGACCCAGGACAACATCTGTATGGAGTTTGAATGCTTTCCCAGTAGTCGCATGGGTTTCCTCCCACACTCTAAAATATACAGGCCCAATGGGGACAGGGACCGATGTGAGGGGTATATTTAAGAACATCTTGGCCTGGATTTGGCACAAGCGGAATTTCTATAATTTTTTTTCAGAATTGCTCAAAAAGGGGTTGGGACTTAGTGGAAATGGGTGGAGCTTCACAGGAAAGGGTGATTGACCTAAGATTCCGGCGTATATAAAGTAAGCCAACCAAAAAATGGTATAAAGTTCGAGAAAAGTGTCTATCCTTGCATCGTATTTATCATCCAGCCTGAGCCCTGGGGCAGGTCTGGATGGCAGATCTAAGTTTATATCATTTATAAGATTAGTAAATCTGGGCTCTGTTTGAACTCAGCCTTATTGCACACTGTGAATTTGCATTTGGTGCATTTGATTTTTCTGGCAGTTTTTATGACAAAAAAACGCCAGTTCCAGATGTTGTGTGGAAGTCTATGGGAATTATTAAAAAACAGGCTGGTGGTGGGTTTTTCGAGGTCGGTCAATTTTGTCCCATAGACCCTACTGTTTTTTTCTTTGGCCCTGCTTCAGAACATGCAAGAGGTTGTGTTCTATATAATGTTCTTGTATGGCGTTTTCTTTCCAATGTCTTTTTTTTTCGTACAGATCTACAGAAGGTACATTAGAGGGGGCTCACACTTTCCTGTAGAAAAATGTACCACGACCACAACATATACAACAATAATAAACTGCCTATAAAAAAATAACTCCAGAAGTGTAGTCTGGCCGTACCTTTATAACAGCAGTATGTGAAAGCTACTCACCGTGATATTTCTCATAGCAGTCTCGGTGGCAAATTTCTTCACAATCTCAGGAGGTGCGATGGACCCAGCAATCACTCCTGCAAAAATCGTCAGAGAATAAGAGAATCGGAAACTAGTTTTATTGCAGATCTCATTCCTCGTTCTGCTAAATCTTAGAAATCATCCTTAACAAATATAATATAAATCTGACTGCTCTGGAATGACCAGACCCCGAGTGACAGTGGTAACCTCATAGCACAATGTCACAGTATCCTCCATATGATCATCCTGTCCAGAACTACAGGGCTCAGCAATATGAGGTCCTGCAAATGACAACGCTGAGACCCTCAGGGGTCACAAATAGACAGGACAGGACTTTTTTTTCTGGTAAAAAGGCCGGATCCAGAACAGAAACTGAACAGACTCCATTAAAGTTGTATGTTCTGCTCATCTAATGGAGCAGAAGAACACAGTAAATAGCAGTGGTGTGAACGGGGCCAAAGAGGTGGGTATGTATGCAAGGGAACTACTACAGCAGGCTATTATAGTTAAATGATAAAGTACAGTCCAATATGCTGCATCTTCCCTGTACTTTATCACTTGGCTATAATATTCTACCTGCATTCACTACACACTGCACTCCAGACATCCCACACTGCACCACAGACGTCACACACTGCGCCACATACATCCTACACTGTGCCACAGACATCCCACACTGCACTCCAAATGTCACACACTGCGCCACATACATCACACTCTGCACTCCGGACGTTACACACTGTGCCACATACATCACACACTGCCACACAGACATCCCACACTGTGCCACATACATCCCACACTGCCACACAGACATCCCACACTGTGCCACATACATCACACTCTGCACTCCGGACGTTACACACTGTGCCACATACATCACACACTGCCACACAGACATCCCACACTGTGCCACATACATCCCACACTGCGCCACATACATCACACTCTGCACTCCAAACATCACACACTGTGCCACGTACATCACACTCTGCACTCCGGACATTACACTCTGTGCCACATACATCCCACACTGCGCCACACAGATATCCCACACTGTGCCACATACATCCCACAATGTGCCACATACATCCCACACTACACCACAGACATCTCACACTGCACTACATACATCACACACTGCACCACAGACATCACACACTGCGCCACATACATCCCACAATGTGCCACATACATCCCACACTACACCACAGACATCTCACACTGCACTACATACATCACACACTGCACCACAGACATCACACACTGCACCACAGACATCACACACTGCGCCACATACATCCCACACTGCACCACAGACATCCCACACTACACCACAGACATCACACACTGCACTGCAGACTAATCACACTACACCACAGATATCACACACTGCACCACAGACATCGCACACTGCACTGCAGACTAATCACACTACACCACAGATATCACACACTACACCACAGATATCACACACTACACCACAGATATCACACACTACACCACAGACATCACACACTGCACCACAGATATCACACACTGCACCACAGACATCACACACTGCGCCACAGATATCACACACTGCACCACAGACATCACACACTGCACCACAGACATCACACACTGCGCCACATACATCACACACTGCACCACAGACATCACACACTGCACCACAGATATCACACACTGCACCACAGACATCACACACTGCACCACAGACATCACACACTGCGCCACATACATCACACACTGCGCCACATACATCACACACTGCACTGCAGACTAATCACACTACACCACAGACATCACACACTGCACCACAGACATCACACACTGCGCCACAGACATCCCACACTACACCACAGACATCACACACTGCACCACAGACATCACACACTGCACCACAGACATCACACACTGCACCAGACATCACATACTGCACTACATACATCACACACTGCGCCACATACTTCCCACACTGTGCCACAGATATCCCAGACTGCGCCACATACATCACACCAGGAGCGTAGCTAAACGCTCCTCATGGGCCCTGGTGCAAGAGTTCAGCTTGGCCCCCCCTTCCCTTAGTGCTTTGTGGCCAGAGGCAGGGGGGCATAGTTTATAGAAATAAAACAAGTTTACTGGCGCTCTTACTTAAAATGTTGTGAGTATGCTGCAAGGTAGGTCAGTGCTGCAATGACAATTTGAATAAGTAAAAGAAGAATTTCTGTCCTTACTCATGAAACATAAGGAGAAGCACAGGCAAGAGGACTCTATCTCTCAGGAAGAAAGGCGATCCTTTCGAAACGCGTCTGATTTTTGGTTCACAACAGCCCCTGTAGCTGTAAGCTAGTGTAACGTCAACGGCGCTCTGATTTGGAGCACAAGCTTTTTTGAATAGGAAACGTGTTGCTGGCCGGAGCACGTTTTCCAACTACACAGCCTGACTGCTGGAGGATCGGGACAACTATCAAGTATTCACCACTACACATCAACATCACAGACTCTCTACAAGTTCAGGTAGGCGTAACGGTGTCACAGATAGATACTTATTACAACCTAGAGGAGAGCAGATGTGGTAGAACCCCGCATCTAGTCACGGGTACTTAGGTGCAGTCAGAGAGTAAGCGCAGGAATTCTTCTTTTAGGCCCCTTTCACACGAGCGGGAGACTCGCATGTCTCCCGCAACGCATCTACAGGGCTGGACTCGGCACGGACAGGGATCGCATATAATGCTATGCGATCCCTGTCAGTGCGGAGTCCAGCCCTGTAGATCCGTTGCGGGAGACATGCGAGTCTCCCGCTCGTGTGAAAGGAGCCTTACTCGAGCACATAGTTTACACCCCCAAAAAAAAGCCAAATTCTTGACCTAAACCTTTTCCTCCAGCCAGAGGATTAACTTGAACATTCTAGGCCCCAGTGCAAAATCTATAACAGAGCCCTCCCAGCATGCACTGTCAATAATACTGGTGTCTTCTTATGTGGCGCAAGGTTCTTGGGCCCTCTCAGGCTCCTGGGCCCGGTAGTGACTGCTACCTCTGCACCCCCTATAGCTACACCCCTGCATCACACATTGCGCTTCATTCATAACACACTGCACTCCAGACATCACACACTGCACTCCAAACATCACACACTGCACTCCAGACATCACACACTGCACTCCAGACATCACACACTGCACTCCAGACATCACACACTGCACTCCAGACATCACACACTGCACTCCAGACATCACACACTGCACTACATACATCACACACTGCACTACAGACATTACACACTGCACTACATACATCACACACTGCACTACAGACATCACACACTGCACTACAGACATCACACACTGGACTACAGACATTACACACTGCACTACATACATCACACACTGCACTACAGACATTACACACTGCACTACATACATCACACACTGCACTACATACATCACACACTGCACTACAGACATCACACGCTGCACTACAGACATCACACACTGCACTACAGACATCAAACACTGCACTACAGACATCACACACTGCACTACAGACATCACACACTGCACTCCAGACATCACACACTGGACTACAGACATCAAACACTGCACTCCAGACATCAAACACTGCACTCCAGACATCACACACTGCACTCCAGACATTACAGACTGCCCTACAGACATCACACACTGCACTACATACACACTGCACTCCAGACATTACAGACTACACTACATACATCACACACGGCACTCCAGACATCACTCACTGCACTACATGCATCACACACTACACTACATACACACTGCACCAGATACTTCACACACTATCTACACACATCACAAACTGTACTACATACCTCACACACACTGCATTACATACATACTGCACTACATGCATCCCACACTGCACTACATGCATCACACACTGCACTACATACTTCACACACTGCACTACATACTTCACACACTGCACTACACACATTACATGCTTCGCTGTCACCTTGTAGTGCATGTCAAACTGGATGTGCGGGCTGTAGTTTTCCACCACTATGGAATCCTCTTCGTCTCCACTGCCGCCATGTTTGCCAGTGTCCTCGGGAGCGGCGAACCACTCCCCCTACTCTCCTGTTACAGAGACGGCCCGGGAGATAGCCCCTCCTCCTTACAGCTCCCACCAGCTGCACAACACAATACCACCCAGCCAAATCAACCAATAACAAAGTTCCTCGTTGTACGGAGCTGCCTGTGCTGTTCACTGCATGCCCTGCACTCATGAATGTCAGGGATAAGTCTAAGGCGTATTGGTATTCCTTAGACTTTTTATAAGGTGTCTGACGCTTGTACAGGCGTTACTGCGACCTCTGATAACATCCTTATAAAAGATGGCCGGGTTCACTATTATTTACAAAGCGCCTGCTGGAAAACCATCTGGTTAAGCTGAAGGCTTCATGCGAACTATGTATTTTGGATGGAGCTGCTATTAAACTTTGGAACGATGGCACACCATGATGATGAGTCTGCATTCAGTTTTTCCAAAGAAAACATGGAAGAAATACCAGGCGCTGCGCCACAGACACGCACCCCGCAAATATCTGAGGGAGACAAACAACCCACACAACGGCAGAGCAAATGCCCTCTAATTACAAGCGGAAATCCACAACCCATTCTTCATACTTCAGCCGCATACCATGGGTGAGATGAGAAGTAAGAGAAGCATAGTCTGGCTGTCCTAAAAGATCTATATACATGGTTGGAGTCCCGTACATCGTCGTGCATCTGCAAAATATTAAGAGGAACACATGTGAAAAGTCTTATACAGAACGCAGGTGGCTTAAAGGCAACCTGTCACCATGAAATGCAGTGTACTCTGTAGTCAGCATTAGGCCCCTTTCACACGAGCGGGAGACTCGGACGTCTCCCGCATCGTGTGCCCTGTACTGACTAATCCTGACAGTGTTATCCAACACATTCCAGAACTGTAAGGGTTACATAGCATAAATCAGTATAATGCTATGTAACTCCTGTTCAGTCCCAGGAGGTCAGTACACTGCACACGATGCGGGAGACGTCCGAGTCTCCCGCTCGTGTGAAAGGGGCCTTTGGGCTGCTCCTGGTATCAAGTTATTCGATTTGATACCGGGATTAGCATTTTTTCAATACAAAGCTGTGCCATTGCAGAGCTCAGTATCAGTCCCTACCAGAGACCATGACGAGCGCAAAGCACAGCACATGCATATGCAAATAAGGCTACTTTCATATCTGCGTTTTTGCTCTCTGGTTTTGAGATCCGCAGGGGATCAGCAAAACGCTTCCGTTATAATAATACAACCAGCCGCGTCCGTTCAGAACGGATCCGATTGTATTATATCGAAAATGAAGACACCGGATCAGGCAGTAAAACCATTGTAAGTAGATGGGTGCCGTTGACGTCTGAAAAAACTGAATCCGGCACCATTGACGTACATGGTTTTTGTTCAGTTTTCCATGCCGCACACAAAATCGCTGCTACTAGTAGTTTTGTGTCTGGCATGGGAACGCAACAAACCGGAACAGAATGCATTCTGGTGCACTCTGTTCCAGTTTGTTCAGTTTTGTCCCCATTGACAATGAACAGGAAGAAAGTTGAAGCATTGTGCTGTGGTTTTCAGAGCCTGTGCCGGATCTCAAAACCGGACAGCACAACGCAGATGTGAAAGTAGCCTAAGCAGTTAAGTGCGGCCAAAGCCACTGTGTGCACCCTTTCTCCTGCTTCCTCTGCCAGCTCCTCCCTTTCCTTCTTTATTGACCGGGCCAGGATCCTGCACAATCATCTCGCCTGGCTAATAGTGTAGACAGAGGTGCAGGCGTGAGATTACAGGCGGTGTCAATCAAGGGAACGGCAGAATTGGCTGTAAATGGAGAGCAGAGGGGCTTAGGAACGCCATCAGTGCACCGGAGGCTTAATTTACATATTAATATAAAATAATTTTTCTCAGGAACGGTGCGACGGAGGAACATAAATGAGATATTGTTTTACTCAGCAGGGTCAACCCTACTCTGATTAATCCTGCTGACAGATGCTCTCTAAGTAAAGATTATATATATATTTCTAAAATTTTGCAAATTATACATAGATAAACTGAATGCAGTTATACAAGAAGTATAGAATGAAAGGGCGAAAAAGACAGAAAAGTCTAAATAAAAGAAAGACACCTACCTCTCCCGTGAAATAGCCTCCAATAAAGCACGAGCATCAAAGGTTGGAGATGGAAAAACTGCTGTTGGACCATACACAGCCATTACAAGACTGCCTAAAACGGAGCCCATGCAGTGGTAGAGAGGCACTGGAAGTGCTACCCGTTGTCCCTTGGGAAGGATAAGGGAAATTGTCAGTATGTAGGTTAGTCTGAACACATTTTCTTATAACATGTGCTTCCTCTGACTTACCTTCTTCCAGTCGAAGCCAATCCTGTGCCCTATCATAGCCGCGTTGTTCACAATGTTGTGGTGGCTCAGGGTCGCTCCTTTAGGATATCCAGTTGTTCCCTAAACGAAAAATTAAAACAAAGGACGAGTGGTTAAGCTGGTCATACACATTACATAACTGCTAACCAAATGCACCTATGCCTCCCCACATGCCCATACACATGCAAACTCTGCTTTTGGTGGAAACTTTTAAACGGTGACATCTGTAACATGCTTTTTGGCATTTTTTAAGTCCTTATGGAGAAGCCTAAGGCATCTTTCACACGAGCGAGTTTTCCGCGCAGGTTCAATGTGTGACATGAACGCATAGCACCCGCAGTGAATCCTGACCCATTCATTTCTATGGGTCTGTGTACATGAGCGGTTTTTTTTCACGCATCAGTTCTGCGTTGCGTGAAAAACGCAGCATGTTCTATATTCTGCGTTTTTTCACGCAGCCCTGGCCCCATAGAAGTGAATGGGGCTTCAGTGAAAAACGCATTGTATCCTGAAGCAAGTGCGGGTGCAATGCGTTTTTCACTGATGGTCGCTAAGAGATGTTGTTTGTAAACCTTCAGTTTTTTATCACGCGCGTGAAAAACGCATCAAAATGCATCGCACCAGCGCGGAAAAAACTGAATAACTGAACGCAATCGCAGACAAAACTGACTGAACTTGCTTGCAAAATGGTGCGAGTTTTCCTGAACGCACCCTCAACGCATCCGGACCTAATCCGTGACGCTCGTGTGAAAGAGGCCTAACAGAAAAGAAGAAGAAAAATTCCTATACTCATTTTGAAAGAAAAAAAAAAGACAACACAACAAACAAAAATGCCATGTATGTAGACTTTTTGATAATTTCCTATAGACTTTTGGCCACAATGTTTTCGACTTTAAAAAAATGCTATAAAAGAGGAGCTGTCACCTCTCCTGACATGTATTCCCCATGTAATAACAATTCTGGAGCATCTACACTTATGGCTCTATGTTGTGCCATTCCTTTATTATTCCTGCTAGAAGTTCACAGTGAAGATCCAGCTAGGTGTTACCAGTTGAGGAGGTTCCCCGCACTGTCTGACACTATGCAATCAGTGCTGCCAGTGTCAAATTGTGCAAGACCACACCCCCAACTGGTAACACCCATCTGGACCTTCACTTTAAACTGCTAGAATTTGATTCAGAACTTCTAGAAGGAATAATAAAATGAATGGTACGACACAGAGTCATAAGAATAGATGCTCCAGAATTGTTATTACATGGGGAATGCAAGTAGTTGCTAAAACAGAAATGTCAGCTCCTCTATAAAAAGCCAAAGAAACTGCAGTGAAAAATGTTGTAAAATGCTCTATGTGAATCCTTTATGAATGCTAATAATGCTAGGTAATCGAAATAGTAGCTCTGCACAACCCACCGGTGTCTCGTGACCCACTTGGATCAGCAATCTACTTAACTGATACAACTCCAGAAGGTAGCAGGAGAACGGAAAGGACGGATTCGGGGCATAACTGAGCCGAACGGAGCCTAAGGACCCCATAGACTATAATGGGGTCCATTAGGTTTCCGCTCAGAAGATGATTTTTGAAGTGGATACAAAAGTCCTGCGTGCACAACAATCATCTTCTGAGCGGAAACCTAACGGACCCAATTACAGTCTATGGGGTCCTTAGGCTCAGTTCGGGTCAGTTATGTGCAAAATTGCAGAATAGGGGCGGACCCGTTCACCTCTATGGCCGGCTCGCTATCTTGCTGAGTCGTGGCTCCGTGCCGCAGCAACGCAAGAAAAGATAGAACATGTCCTATACTTGTCCGCACGCACGGACAAGTATAGGCATTTTGAATGGAGCCGTCCGGCGTGTGTTCCGAGCGTGCAGAACACACACCGGGCGGCCCCCGTATTATTGCGGGTTTGCAATAATGCAGACCCGCAATAATATGGCCGTCTGAATGGGGCCTTTGGTTGAGTTCCCATACCGGAGAGCATGCTGCGGTTTTCTTTCCGTCATAGATAGCGGAGCAAGACGGATCCGTCATGACCCACAATGCAAGTCAATGGGGACGGATCCGTTTTCTCTGACACAATCTGACACAAACTGATCCGTACCCATTGACTTTCAATGGAGTTCATGATGGATCTACCGAAGTGGAAAATCTTTGATGGAAGCATTGGATAAAAGTCTTCTTTTTTACACTGGATTCCTGCATTACACAATGAGGGTCATTTATGAACTCCAGTGCACCAGTAAAGTGGTGTCAACTTTTTGCACAAATACCACTGTTGTGGACAACTGCAACTTTTTTGTGGTTTAACGCCGGAAAAAGGGAGATTGAGGCAGAGCTTGGCAGGAAGAGGATTGCATCTCACTGCAGTATGAAGTAGAGCAAGACAGGGGTATAAAACACTCCTATGATTTGATAATACTATTAGGTCAACACGGAAATAAGAGTTTTTTTATTTTATGCACTTATATAGCACTACTATATTTCAAAGCGCTTTACAGACATTATAATCATGCTTTCCCCAATGCAGCTCACAATCTAAGTTCCCTATCAGCATGTCTTTGGATTGTGGGAGGAAACCCACACAAATACAGGAAGAACATAAATATTTCATGCAGATATTGTCGGATTCGAACCCCAGTGCTGCAAGGTGCTAACCACTGAGCCACCATAGATACTCACCCTTTGTTATTTGACCCCCTTACCCCCTCCCCCCATTCATCCTCAGAGTGGTCCAGGATTTTGAGGGTGCTGCCACACTATGTTGAAAACATTAAGGCCCCATTCACACTTCCGTTTTTTTTATCCGCATCCGTTTCCGCATTTGCGGACAATTATGCGGATAGGATGCGGATCCATTCATTTCAATGGGCCAGCAAAAGATGCGGACGGCACAAAGTGTGCTGTCCACATCCGCACTTCCGTTCCGCGGTTCCCAAAAAAAATAGAACATGTCCTATTCTTGTCTGAATACACGGACAAGAAAAGGCATTTCTATTACGTGCGTTCCACAAATTGCGGAATGCACATTGCCGGTGTCCGTGTTTTGCGGATCCGGACAATACACACACGGATGTGTGAATGTAGCCTAAGTATGAGGCAGGAGAACAAGACTGTGCTGACTTTGAATTGATGATTTAAAACAAAACATTGTTATTGCCTGCAGCTTTCACTAGAGGGCGCTCACTGCACATAGTTTTACTACTGAGATCAATGGCCCAGATTTACTAATGACTAATTTATAAATGTGGTGCAGGAATGGACACTTTTCTCTAACTCTATTCCCGCAATTGGTTGGCTTACTTTGATATTTACGTCTGAATTGTGGCACACTTTTGGTATACGGCCATAGCCGTCTACAGCACAAGATATAAAGGACAGTAATTGCTGCTGCGGTTACGTGCCATATACCCGCATGTCACTGCTGCAGCCTGCAAACAAACAGTGGATGGTGACCAGTGGCATGAAAATGGTGCAGGAGAAAGATGAGAATATACTCCCTTGGACAACCACTTGAAAATGAATGCCCGCCTTTTTTTTTTTTTTTACTGACTGTGGGTCAGTGAAAAAATCACAGAGACATGCACTGTGATGCGGACCAAAGACACCCGTTAACACAGAACACAGATGGCGTCCGTGTTGTGTCCGTGTTTGGTCTGTTTTTCACTGACCACTGATAGGAGATGCTCTGGAAATTAATTTTCAGTCTAAGGCCTCGTTCACATTTCAGTGTCAGTGTCACGTCCGTAAAAAATTCATATGTGTTTCATCCATGAAGCTGTCCGTGAAGGACCCGTGGTTGGTCCGTGTGTCCATTTTTACCATCCGTGTGTCATCCCTAATTCACTGACGTTGCTCAGCTGAAAATTGAACAGACATATTTAAATCAATTTTCACACGTCAGTGAAAAACGGAAATGTGAACGAGGCCTAAGGGCTCATGCACACAAATGTATTTTCTTTCCGTGTCCATTTTTTTTTTTTTTTTTTTTTGTGGACCATATGTGGAACCATTCAATTCAATGGGTCCACAAAAAAGGAAGTTACTCCGAGTGCATTCCATTTCAGTACGTCCGTTCCGCAAAAAAAACTGAATGTGTCCTATTATTGTCCGCATTACGGACAAGGATAGAACTGTTCTATTAGGGGCCGGCTGTTCTGTTCTGCAAAATACGGAATGCATACGGATGTAATCCAAATTTTTTTCTGGAACAGAGTTTTGCATACCGCAAAATATATAAAATTGTGTGCATGAGCCCTAACAGTGTTCGTGGAATACGAATGTCACACGGAGGGCAAAAAACGGACACACGGACCAAACACGGACCCTTCATGGATGAAACACGGACTGATTTTTTTCAGGGACGTCTAACAACACAGAAATGTGAACGAGGCCTAAGGGTGTTTGCTGACGGTTGTGTAAACACGCTGAAAATTTAGCCGTAGTACCCTCATCAAAAATTCCATGGTTTTTCACTTTAAGCAGATTTTGCGGTGAGGATTTTGATAAAGATTATAAAGGTTATTCCGGTCGGTAAGTACAAGTTATTCCCTATCCACAGGATAGGGGATAAGTATGAGATCGGTGAGGGTCCTACCGCTGGGACTCCCACCTGTCACAACAACGGGGGCCTCGTACCCCCTGCAGGCCCCTTGCTGCTCCCCTAAACTGACCAGAGTGGCCGGTTACACATTCAGGTGGCCGCTCCATTCATTGCCATAGGAGTTCCAGACATAGCAGAGTACAGCGCCCCCCTTATCTCCAGAACTCCCATAGAAATTAAAGGAGCGGCCGTGCACATGTGAGATTGGCCGCTTCCGGGAAATTTAGGGGAGCAGCAAGGGGCCTGCAGGGGGAACAAGGCCCAGTTCTCATGATCGGTGGGGGTCCCAGCGGTAGGTGGATGGGGGATAGGGGATAACTTGTACCTACCAGAATACACCTTTTAATGTAGTTTTTGGGCCTCCCATCAATTGCAATGGGAGGGCTGGGGGTTAGGTAGGGCTGAACCAAGACTGAACATGTAGTTTTTTCTCCTCCACAACATAAATATTTCAATATGCGAGTGGAAAGAAAATGCTTTGTATGAATTACAGCGTTGATTTCTCATCAAAATTTGCCTCAGATTTTGGTGAAGGAAACTTGGCAAAATCCAAACTGTGTGAACAGGGCCTTAGGCTAAGGCCACAGTAAAATTGCTGGTGGAAAATCAGCAGGAAAGTGGATGAGATTTTACAATCTGATCTACGGATTTCCACCCTTTGCAATGCAGAGGGTGCACTTGGTTGCAAATCCGCAGTAAAATCCATGAGATTTGCACTCAGCACAAACGGCTCATCACAGATTTTTTTTTATGCTGAATTTGCATCCTTTGTGGACGTACCTTTCTTCCTTGCATGGCTGGAACTGTGCCTGGCAGGGGTACGCCACCTGCCTCAGGTAGCACCATGTAGGGGCAAGAGGGGGGCATCAGAAGGGCCATGGGCAATGAGCACTTTCATTGTGGCAAAGGGGTTAGGTTAAGAAATTGGCATTGTGGGGGGTTGCCGTTTCAGTTTTCGCCTCAGGCAGAAGAAAGGCTAGGTGCCCTCCTGGTGCCTGGCATTGCTTTGTTGTACAGCCGTGGGCAACTGACACGTCCAATCCTGCCACAATTTCCAGTGGAAACCATTGTGGGTGGCAACTCGTGGATTGTCCCACTGAATGGGGCTACAGCTGCATGAGCGGATGGTGGCGATGGTAAAAAGTCCAAGGGTCAGCGCCAGATTTGCTGGGTCAGCGTAACATTATGATTGTGAGATACAGATGCCCCTCCAGCAGTAATGAAGACCGCTGCCAATTAATGGGTAAATTATTGAACACAGTTCCAGCCATAAGCCAACTTTAGTAAGAAAGCGATCCTTCCTGACCTCGGGAGGCTGCAGGGGTCGGAGTAATGATTGAACGAGAAATCTACAGTCACTTATCAAATGCTGGCGCTCGGATTGATGCCAACGGCTGAGAGACGAGGTCAAACCTAAACGTCTTCTAATACAAAAAGATGAATCTGTATAGACGGAGAACCTTCCTCCATGACAGTCTATGAATGGGGTGTCCAGCAACTGGCTAAGGGAGTCTGTCACCTCGAAATCGGCTTCATCGTAAGCATGCCGCCATGTAGGACCTTTCTTGTCAAATTCTGAGAAATGCTTCTTTTTCATTTTTATGTAAATAAGTTTTGGGTGCACAGTGGGCAGGGCTGTTCCTTTTGGTGCACCATTGCTTGACAGTAATGGCACCCAGCACCTCCCAATCTTGTCTGGTTGAGATTTTCAGAGTGGGTAGCAATGACACAGGAGAGGCCAGGTGCCTTGAACAAAGTGACCCCACCTACAGTATTAGTACTGGATAGTACTGTTCTATCAGGGGACAGCTGTTCCGTTCTGCAAAATACAGAATGCACGCGGATGTCATCCATATTTTTTGCGGATCCGTTTTTTCTGGACCGCAAAATACATACGGTCATGTGCATAAGGCCTTTAAAGAGGTTTTCCAAGATTTGGATACTGATTACCTATCCTCCGGCTGAGCTGCAATACCATGCATGGCCTCTATATTATGTATGGAACTGCGCTTGGTGAGCTGAGAGAAGGCACGGCACTCACAGGAGCACCGGTGCCTTCTCAGACAGCTGATTGGCGGGGTTCCTGGGTGTCAGACCCCACCGATCAGATACTGATGACCTATCCAGAGGACAGTTCATCAGTATTAAAGTCTCTGAATATCATTTGGCAGCATGATGGCTCAGTGGTTAGCACTGTAGCCTGGCAGTGACCTGAGGCATCATCTGCATGTTGTATGTTCCTCCCTTGTTTTTCCTCTCATATACCAAAAGCAATTGTGAGCCAATCACCAATCTCTATACAGTGCCGTGAATTATAACAGCGCCATATGTACATAAGGGTTTTCCCACTATAGTCTTTACATGACACACCGACCAGATCATAAAGCTCGGTCTGGAAGGATCAGACACCAGTTGATCTTGGGCTGTCTGATCCTCTCTGTCAATCCATCTTCATGAAGATCACTCGAACAGGTAGTGAAAAAGGCTGTGCCTGCCTAACGGTATATGTGATGTAGGGTCCCTATTGCCTCTGGAGAAAAGGCCACACTTGCTGGGTATTGGAGCAGGTATCTGCTCCACCAGGAATGTGGCATCGTCCCACCTTGTAGTAGCATTGGCTTGATCCTTACTCCAGTACTCAGGACTAATCCATCAGAACTGTCTGAACAAGCCCAATGATACATTATACAAACTGCAAGCAGAGTCTGATCCAAGCACAGGATCACCACGAGTGCAGTGTGAAAGAATACCTGTCAGTCTGGCATGTAACAATGACAGTGCCATGGGCCGGAGTCACTACTACCATCTTAAATTTTGACAGCTTAGACAAGACTTGACGCAACAAATTTATCACAGGGGCTCACACTCTTTAGACAAAGAAAAGCGGGGTCAGCTCTCCACCGCGCGCGCACTGTGGAAACAATTTTCGGTGCAGGGAGGAGAATCCTGGATCGGCTGCAAGAACAAACAAAGGCTTCTGGAAATGGACGAAAAGCCTCCAGAACTCCATCATTAGCCAGAGCCAAAAGATGCTTACGCGTTTCAAACTAGAGGATGAGAGAACTTACTCTGTACAGCCTTTAAATAAGGTTCAGGAGGGAAGTGTGCTCAATAAGAAGCTAAACACAAGAACAAGGGGGCACAACCTGAAATTAGCTGGGGGTAAGGTCAGGAACAATGTCAGGAAATATTATTTTACTGAAAAGTGGTTGAAGTTTGGAACAAACCTCCAGCAGATGTGACTGGGAAATCTACAGTAAGTGAACTAAAACCTGCCTGAGATAAACATACGTCTACCCTAAGACAAAAAAGGAATAAAAAGGAATGTCTTCTATGTTTCTGTTTTTTATGTTTCTAAGTTTTTCTTAGTTATAGCAGAGCCTTGTTGTCTATGCCGTGCACTAAAAACCACTTCCTGCTCCAGGTGTCGGGGCCTGATTACATCTACTTAACCCTCTCTAAACCAAAAGTAACAGCTAATACAAGACAAAATACACATTAGAGACATTCTCACGATACAAAATGCCATTAAAGGGGTACATCTTCTCTTTTGGCAGACCCCCCCCCCCAAACACACTTCCCTGCTCCCCTGCTGTCAACATCATGCCAAACATTGACTGCAGCGGTGACTTGACCCCTTGCATCACATCAACTGGTCACTGCAGGTCACTGCTGCCGCCAGTCATTGGCTGCAGTGGCATCAAACCAGATGTTCAAAGAGGGGGACCTGAGTACTGCAGCAGAGAGGGGAAGAGAGGGAGCCAGGACCCAATGGTGGGGAGCCAGTAAGTAGGCTTCCCTCCGCAGGTCTGCCCATAAGAGGGTCTGCTGAAAAACTCCTGGAAGATGAACAAACCTCTAAGACCCCATTCACACAACCGTATATGTGCGGGGCGCATTATTGCGGACCCGCACATATACGGAGGGCCGCTCGGCGTGCTTCATCTAGTTCAGACATCTTTAGATGCCCTTGTCTTTATGCCTCCTGGTCGGTTTACTTTCAACCAACTTTTTGCACCAAAATTTTGGCGAAACATTGCAAATTCAAGCCATGCCCCTTCCCATTAGACCACATTCCCTTTTCATTTACGTTACGCCCCCTTGTCAAGCAAGACAAAAAAAAAACAATAAACCTGGAGAAAGACATGTACACCAGCTTGATGTCACAAATATGCAGTCACTTTCTTATCAGTGGGAATCCAACCTCTGGAATCCTAAAAATTGGGGCATCTCGGTCATGGGGTCGTGCTGCAGTTTCCTGCCCAGCAGGATGACCAGGATCAGCAAACCAGTGCATGGAAAACATAGAATTTAGCACTGCAACCCCCTCATTCTCAGGATACATGGGGGTCCTACAGGTTTCAGCCCAATCCTACGCAGCCACCAAATGGTGAACTCTTCTCATGGCGGGATCCCGGACTCTTGGGAGGGATCCACATGGGATTATGGACATCCGCATGTTGGATCCCTAGCGGTTAATTTTTTGGAGGGAAAATTTTCCCTCCAATTCTTGGTTGCCATCTCTGGGCAGATTTCCAGGGATGGCAACATGAATTCTATTGGTGTTGCCACCGCTTGGGCAGTTCTGCCCTGGTGTGGCAACGCCAATTTTATTGGTCATCCATTTAGTCCAATCAGTAGTTGGTAAATTGGTTACTTTCTTCTGCCTTGGGAACAAGGCTGTCATTGGTGAATTTAATGTGAATGTGGTGTATATATATGTGGGTGTTGTGGGATGCAGTGGCTTACCTGGCTGAAGAGGACCAGAAGATCGTCGCTCCCCGCCCGCCCACCCTTTGGTTTTTTGGCACGGCCTTGGTTATATGGGTATATGGAGTACTATTTCTTTAAGTGGAGCCTGAGCTTATGGCTGAGCTCATTTATTTATTTATTAGGTTATGGTTTATTTTATTTGATTATACGCGTGTTATAAAGTTTGTATACATTTTAATAAAGGCTATGGCCATCTTTTAAAAAAAAAAATTTTCAAATCAATAATGGTCTTATGTCTTTATTTTGTACTTAATGCGGGTTTATGTGGAGTATGTCCTATTATCCCATGGCCAGTCCTTAGAATGACACATACAGCTTATATGTTCACTTACAGATGTAAACTGGATGTTGATAGCATCATCGCAGGATATTTTCTTCTGTAAGTTGTGCAGATCCTTAACAAACTGAGTGCTCCCAGCATCTATCACTTCTTGAAACTGAAATGCACCTGGAAACTTCTTGTCCAAAACTATAACAATCCGCAGGTCGGGAAGTCTGAAAAACACCAAATAACATGGAATAAAAAACCAGACATTTGCTAGATCAGGGATGCCCAAACTGCGGCCCTCCATCTGTTGCAAAACTACTGTCCAAGCATGCGGGGAGTTGTAGTTTTGCAACAGCTGGAGGGCCGCAGGTTGGGCATCCCTGAACTAGATGGTGGGGACCAATATACAGATCTCCAGATCTAGCTTACCAATATTTGGTGGACTCTAGAATAGGTCTTCATCCTATCAGGGCACATTAACAGGGATTTTCTTTATCAGACCTTTTCAAGAGTTTCTTCTATAAAAATAATGGATGGATAGGCCAGGGATCAGCAACCTTTGGCACTCCAGCTGCTGGGAAACTACGCTGTTTGAGAAGGCAGCCGCACTGCAGGAGCGCCACGGCCTTCTCTGTGTTTACCGCAGGCCAGTGACGTCACGACTAGTATCACTGGTCTGGGCGGGGCTAAGCTCTGTTCACATGAATAGAGCTTAGCCCCGCCCAGGCCAGTGATACTAGTCGTGACGTCACTGGGCCTGCGGTAAACACAGAGAAGGCCGCAGCGCTCCTGCAGCGCGGCTGCCTTCTCAAACAGCTGATCGGCGGGGGCCCCGGGGGTCACACTAAGTGTCCATTCACACGTCCACATATTGCGGATCCGCAAAACACGGACACCGGCCATGTGCCGGCACTATAGAAATGCCTAATCTTGTCCGTGGCTGCGGGGCCGCGGAACGGAAGTGCGGATGCGGACAGCACACTGTGTGCTGTCTGCATCTTTTGCGGCCCCTTTGAAAATGAATGGGTCCGCCCCCGGCCCGCGATGCAGAACCATTGATACAGATGTGTGAATGGACCCTAATACTGGGTGGCATCTCCCCTTGCTGCGATACAGGGGGCCACCAGCCTTTAGTATGTCCAGGACATCATAGAACCAGTCCTAGTGCATTTTTTGACTCAGGAGACCAGGTGCTCTTACAAGATAACGCCTACAACACACTGCCCGGGCTACATAACATGCTCTTCAAGGTATCCTAGTCAGCTCCATCACCAGATCTCTCTCATCAATAATGTCTGGGAATGGATCTCCCACACACAGCAGCCAACAACCAGCTTGGTTGAACTATGGGTCCAAGATTAAAAGAGTTTAGAATGACCACGGGAGGATCTCCAGCATCTGTATGACTGTTACCATGCCAGAGTGGTCCCTGTATCGCAGCCAGGGGAGATGCCACCCAGTATTAATGTGACCCTGCCTCAATATAACTCCTTGGGTCTCCTGCATGAACATCCAGTTTGACATGGGTCACATGGCTGTTGTAGCCAAAGACTGCCTGCAGCAGTGATGTATCACCCATTGCGTCACGTCATCCAGTGATATGACGCAAGGGTGACTCGTGAACAATTCGGCCGGTCACCTGTGTCAAACCAGATGTTGACAGAGAAGCTGCAGCAAAGCCGAGGAAGCGAAGGAGCCAGAATCCAGTGGCGGGCACTACTCATCGTTTTACTCATATGCTTCTGCCCTCAGTAACACTGATCCATCTGGTTCCAGTAGGAGTTTTTATAACTTTCTATGGACATTTTGATATGTGAATTGTAAGGGGACATTCACACAACGGATTTTACAGCAGAATTTTGGCATGCACAGCAGTGGCGAACTTTCTCCGGCGGCCACGGCCTTTCTGCCTCCCATTCATTTCAATGGGAGGCACTGCTGAGGCTCATGGAGCGCCGGCATAAAGCAGTGGTGCACCTATAAGCCATCGTTCTACGATTGAGATGTATGGGAAGCAGAAAGTATGCGGGCAGGTTTTCGGAGGAATTTCGGAATGTCTGTCCGCGCCAAGATTCTGCTGTAAAATCCGTCGTGTGAACATTCCCTAAGGAGAAAGTCATGTGTACGGCTATGTCCTCATTTGCGTTCAATAAATCCAATAGTCTGTTCTGGCAGAGTAGCAGACTTCTAGAAGTACTGTATCCGGCACAGTCAGACACAGACGTGGCATGCAGCAGTATTTTTTGGTTAGAAAGCCAGCATTCATGTCGGAAACCTGCCAGAAACCCAGCCTGCCGGAACAGACTACCGGATTTATAAGTAATGAATGCAGATGTGAACCTAGCCTTAGTAACTTGTCTCCTCTGTATTGGCCTTCCTTATCTGCCAGTCAAGAAGGACTACAGGATGCCAATGAGAAAAAGTAAAGGGCAAATCAGTAGAAGTAATAATGTTTATGGCATCAAATATCTGAAGGGAACCTGAGACTGGGTTCTAGGCCATCAAACCACCACCATGTCCTTATATAGCTGGGGTTTAGCTTTTTAAAGGTGTTCCTGTGACAACTAAAGAAATCACCTCAGATGAGTCTGGAGGCATTGAGCGCATGAGCATTGTGCAGATGAAGCCAAGGACACTACAGGGGCGTACTGTCCTCAGCTTCCTCTGTGCAAGCGCTGGACTCATCACCCAGACTCATTCCAGGTAAAAGGTGATTTCAGAAGTTAAAGATCAACAGGGTCCTTCATGACAGAGAGCTTTGTGAGGGGAGGGGGAGTCTGGGCACAGGGAGAAAAGTCAGGGACAGGAAGAACAGTTTGGGCACTGGGGGAAGAATCCAGGGGCAGGAAGAACAGTCTGGGCACAGGGAGAAAAGTCAGGTGCAGGAAGAACAGTTTGGGCACTGGGGAAAGAATCCAGGGGCAGGAAGAACAGTCTGGGCACAGGGAGAAAAGTCAGGTGCAGGAAGAAGTTTGGGCACTGGGGAAATAATCCAGGGGCAGGAAGAACAGTCTGGGCACAGGGAGAAAAGTCAGGTGCAGGAAGAACAGTTTGGGCACTGGGAGAATAGTCCAGGGACAGGAAGAACAGTTTGGGCACTGGGGGAAGAATCCAGGGGCAGGAAGAATGGGCATAGGTAGAAGAGTTCAGGTGCAGGAAAAACAGTCTGGGCACAGGGAGAAAAGTCAGGTGCAGGAAGAACAGCCTGGACACAGGTAAAGGAGTCCAGGTGCAGGAAGAACAGTTTGGGCACTGGGGGAAGAATCCAGGGGCAGGAAGAACACTCAGGGCACAGGAAAAAGAGTTCAGGTGCAGAAAGAACAGTTCAGGCACAAGGAGAAGAGTTCAGGTGCAAGAAGAACAGTCTGGGCACAGGGAAAGGAGTCCAGGTGCAGGAAGAACAGTTTGGGCACTGGGGGAACAAACCAGGGGCAGGAAGAATGGGCATAGGGAGAAGAGTTCAGGGACAGGAAGAACAGCCTGCACACAGGGAAAAGAGTTCAGGTGCAGGAAGAACAGTCTGGGCACAGGGAAAGGAGTTCAGATGCAGGAAGAACAGTTTGGGCACTGGGGCAAGAATCCAGGGGCAGGAAGAACACTCAGGGCACAGGAAGAATAGTTCAGGTGCCGGAAGAACAGTTCGGGCACAGGGAAAAAACTCCAGGTGCAGGAAGAGCAGTCTTGGCACAGGGAGAAGAGTTCAGGTGCAGAAAGAATAGTCTCGGTACAGGGAGAAGAGTCCAGGTGCAGGAAGAACAGTTTGGGCACTGGGGGAAGAATACAGGGGCGGGAAGAATAGTCTGGGCATAGGGAGAAGAGTAGAAAGAACAGTTCGGGTACAGGGAGAAGAGTCTAGGCATGAGAAGAAGAGTCCCTACCCTTCTCTGCTTGATTGACAAGTCCCAACCTGTTAGTGTATAGGGACAGACCTGTCAATCAAGCTAAGCAGAAAAGGGAGAAGCCTCTTCTCCCAATTCCCAGGTCTTTTTAAAGCTATGTGTTCTATAAACACTGCAGCCCATGGTTCAGGCAGCATGAACCTGATAATTTTAGCATATGCCTTCACAAGTTCAAAAGGTCAGTGTTACGCACCCAAAATAGACCCAGTCCGCCCAGGGATCTACTGAACTGATCACAGATCACCATAATACCCCATACTGTACATATACCATGTTTTGGAGAGGCTTCCCTGTTCTCAGAGAGCCAGAAACAATATATATGCCTCCTGATGTAATACAGCCAGAAGACAATTTAGAAAACGTTATAGATGTTTCACATAAACTTCTATCAACATGACGTGTAAGAAATTGGGGAGACCGGGTACATGGGAGGTATTTTATATTTAGAAACTGTTAAACAGCATACAGTTTATTACAGAAGTATTTTGCCCATCTGAGGGATATTGTCATGTACTGGGCAGATGATCGGAGAATGTCAGAGAAACCTAGAAAGATTTCAAGGGATGGAAAAGTAAATCCCAGTACAAGGAGAGACGAGGTGTACCACTGCAGGATTATACAGTCACAGAAGGATTATATAGGTGTACAACTGCAAAATTATAAACGTGCATCATGTCAGGATTATAAAGGTGCATCACCATGGTAAAATTATACAGGTGCACAACCACAAAGCTATACAGGTACACCACGGCAGGATTATATAGATGCATCATGGCAGGATTATAAAGGTACACCACAGTAGGATTATACAGGTACAACAGAGAAAGGCTATCAGGTAAACCATGGCAGGATTACAAATGTACACTATGGCAAGATTACACAGGAACACAATGGCGGGATTATATAGCTGCACCACAGGAGGATTATATAAATGTGGACTATAAGGACTATAAATGTGCACCATGGTAGAATTATACAGGTACATCATGGAAGGATTATACAGGTGCACCATGGCAGGTTTATATACTGTAAGTCCACCATTACAGAATTATACAGGTGTACCACCTCAGGAATATAGAGGTGCCCCAACAAAGGATTAGACAGGTGCAATATTTTAGGATTATAGAGGTGCACCACCACATTATGGCAGGTTTATATACCATAGGTACACCATTACAGAATTATACCGGTACACCACCTCAGATTTAGGGCTCATGGACATGACTTTATGGCTGTGGCGCTCGGAAGACCATGGAAGCACTACAAAGCGCTTCTGTGGCCTTTCAGGTCCGTGCCTCCGCACTGCAAAAAGAGAAAAATTTTCTATCTTTGGCCGTATCTTGCGGATCACAGACCAATTTACGGTCCGCAGTATGGCCCCTGAGCCAGTACGGTCGAGTGCATGAGCCCTTATACAGTAGAGGTGCACCACCACAAAATTATACCGTTGAAAAATCTCATGATTATAGAGGTGACCCACCAAAGGATTACATGGGTGCAATATCCCAGGGTTCTGGAAATGTCCCACCACATGATTATACAGGTTAAATATCTCATGATTATACAGGTGACCCAAAGAAGGAATATACATGTGCACCACAGCAGGATGGATCATGGCAGGATGATACATGTGCAACATGTGCATCATGGTAGGTTTATACAACATAGGTACACCATTGACGAATTTTACATGTCCACCACCACAGACAGGGGTGCACTAGCCTTTCTGCTGCCTGAGGTGAAAACTGAAACAGCTCCCCCCCTTCCCCCAATGTCAATTTCTTAACCTAACCCCTGTGCCACAATAAAAGTGCTCATTGCCCATGGCCCTTCCGCTGCCCCCCTCTTGCCCCTACCTGCTGCTGCTTGAGGTGATCGCCTCACCTGGCCTCATTGGTGTTGCACCCCTGACCACAGGTGCGACATAGGTGGAGTATAAAGTGGACCACCACAGCAACAAGGGTTATAGAGATGCACCATGGCAGGACTCTACAGGTGCATAACTGTAGGTTTATAAAAGTGTTCCACCATAGGAATATACAAGTGCATCATGGCACGATTATACAGGAGCTCCACAGCAGGATTATACAGGTACACTACTATAATACTGTACAAGTGCACTATGCAGGATTATACAAGTACACCATGGCAGGATTACACAAGTGAACTACCAAAGGAATATACAGGTGCACCATCAGAGGATAAAGTCACCAGACGTTTCCTCTCCAGGCACTTTTTCGGCCCATGGATATGACATGTACGACTCCTGATGGGCACAATGCCCTCACTGTATGGCCCACTTACGTCTTGCTCTTGATTCCTCCAGCCGGAGAATTATCGATCTCTGGACAAATATTCTTCACAATTTCATAATATCTCTGAGTTTTAAACTCTGATGGAAACACGAGGGCAGAACAGCCAACCTGGAATATAACCCAAGAGTCAGGACCAGAGGCAATCCAATGCAATGACGTGCTTCACTTATAGTGTATACATCATCAGAATTTCCAGAGTATATAAAATCCCATGAAATGTATATCACTGAATCTGCGGACCTCAAAAACATAACTTTTCATATATAATAGGTTTAGTTTCTCAAATCATATGACAGGTTTCCTTTAATATTACCTGCAGGAAATCCACAGCCTATCTGCCACGTGTGCTCGTACCCCAGTTTCACTGATCTGTAGATTTATGTTACCCCACATCACGCTGGTGTATAATACTGTGCATTTTTATACTAAGCACCTTTTTTGTCCCTCCTTTTCAGTTCTTCTGATGGATCTGAACTCTCCCTTAATTGCTGGTAATGTTCGGGCCCCCCAGAGCGTTTAGCTTGGGGGACACATGGGGGCAATGACACCATTTTGTTTTATTAGGGCATATTTGTTTTCTTCTCTTCTTTTTCTCCCCTTGTCTTGTCTTTCCCGCCTTTTTTATTTTACAGAAAAATTACCTCAGGTATAAAGCAGTCTAAGGCTACTTTCACACTTGCGTTTTAAAATTCCGGTATTGAGTTCCGTCATAGGGGCTCAATACCGGAATAAAACGCTTCAGTTTTGTCCCCATTCATTGTCAATGGGGACAAAACTGAACTGAAGACAACGGAATGCTGCGGTTTGCTCTCCGGTCCAGTCATCCGCACCAAGACGGATCCGTCATGACCCCCAATGAAAGTCAATGGGGACGGATCCGTTTGGAGTGACACAATGGTGAACGGATCCGTCCTCCATTGACTTTCAATGGAGTTCATGACGGATCCGTCACCTGCACACATACACACAATACACACATACAGACATAGACATGCACATAAACATACACAGACATATACACATACAAATACACATACATACTTACTTACATGGACCCCGGCAGGTCTCCAGAGCGCAGGAGGAACAGGACGGCGCGCACAGATGACGATTCCACCAGGCGCCCAGCAGAGGGCGCTGTGGGGAATCGTCACCTGTGCGTGCCGTCCTGCTCCTCCGGCGTTCTGGAGACCTGCCGGGGAGCATGTAAGTATGTATGTGTATTTGTCTGTGTATATGTGTGTGTGTCTGTATGTATGTATGTACTGTGTGACATGTGTGGGGCCGGAGCGCAGGTCCGGCTCCACACATGTCCCTGCGGCAGACCGGATCCGGCAGCACGCTTCACCTGCCGGATCCGGACTGCCGCTAGTGTGAAAGTAGCCTAATCCGGTTCTAGCTGGTTCTGGTCATCTCCTGGATGAAGATACTGCGAGTCAAGCGTGGCTGCTGATTGGTTGCTACCCGTTGCTGGGGGAGATTTCCAGCGTTTTGATTTGTTCTGACACTTGCGACGGGAATCTTCTCCCCTTTATATTTCCAGGTTCGCCGCGATTTCAGGGCCAGTTGAAGAAGATTTGAGCGGCGCCCGCCCTCCCTTAATTTTCATATTTCATTGTCCCTGTGCTTTATTACTGGGGCTTTATCACTCAGCTAATGCTGAGTGGATCTTGGTTTATAACGCGGTTCAGTATTGGACGATATTGATATGGTTTCATGGTTTTAACTATTTATTTAATTTATTCAATTATTTAATGCTATGTTTTTATGGTTACCCATAATAAAGCACTTTGGCCATTTTTATTCAATTCAATTAGTCTTGTGTGGTTATTTATTTATTTGGGTTAATTTAATAGGTTCAGGTTTCAGTTGGTGTCCTTTGCCTCCATGACAGGAGCCTTGGGAGTGCAGGACACACAGTATGCAGTTTTTTCGGCTCTCCTCCCTCCCCCTCTACACCAGCTCTGTTATCAAGCCCTTCAGTATTTTAACCACCTTTTTCCCTCCCCCGCTAGCTTCTGTGGCGAGAACAGAAAATCTGTGATAATGCTATCATACTATCCAGACTCAGTCTATCCGCAATTGTTAACGGAAATGTTAGCTGCATTTTAAAGGAGATCACTGGTGGATTATCCTCAGGGTAGGCCATCAATATTAGTGTGGGGGGGGGGGGTCTAACACTTTTTAGCCCAGCAGTTTGCAATGGCCACTACTATGTAAATGGCTTGCAGGCAAATATTAAAAGGGTTGTCTGGAGGGTCTGATCCAAAAGGTGGGGAGTCTGACTCCCATCAACCTATGTCGATCAGCTGTTGAAAAGGCTGCGGCACTCTGGTGACCACTGCGGTGTTCTCACAGCTCACAGCTCACCAAGTACGGCACTGTACAGTCATGGCCAAAAGTTTTGAGAATGATACAAATATTAATTTTTACAAAGTCTACTGCTTCAGTTTTTATAATGGCAATTTGCATATACTCCAGAATGTTATAAAGAGTGATCAGCTTAACAGCAATTACTTGCAAAGTCAATATTTGCCTAGAAAATGAACTTTATCCCCCAAAACACATTTCAACATCATTGCAGCCCTGCCTTAAAAGGACCAGCTAACATCGTTTCAGTGATTGCTCCATTAACACAGGTGTGGGTGTTGATGAGGACAGGGCTGGAGATCAATCTGTCAAGATTAAGTAAGAATGACACCACTGGACACTTTAAAAGGAGGCTGGTGCTTGGCATCATTGTTTCTCTTCTGTTAACCATGGTTATCTCTAAAGAAACACGTGCAGTCATCATTGCACTGCACAAAAATGGCCTAACAGGGAAGAGTATTGCAGCTAGAAAGATTGCACCTCAGTCAACAATCTAAGAACTTCAAGGAGAGAGGTTCCATTGTTGCCAAAAAGGCTCCAGGGCGCCCAAGAAAGACCAGCAAGCGCCAGGACCGTCTCTTAAAAGTGTTTCAGCTGCAGGATCGGGCTACCAGCAGTGCAGAGCTTGCTCAGGAATGGCAGCAGGCAGGTGTGAGTGCATCTGCACGCACTGTGAGGCGGAGACTCTTGGAGCAAGGCCTGGTCTCAAGGAGGGCAGCAAAGAAGCCACTTCTCTCCAGAAAAAACATCAGGGACAGACTGATATTCTGCAAAAGGTACAGGGAGTGGACTGCTGAGGACTGGGGTAAAGTCATTTTCTCTGATGAATCCCCTTTTCGATTGTTTGGGACATCTGGAAAACAGCTTATTTGGAGAAGACGAGGTGAGCGCTACCACCAGTCTTGTCTCATGCCAACTGTAAAGCATCCTGAAACCATTCATGTGTGGGGTTGCTTCTCAGCCAAGGGAATCGGCTCTCTCACAGTCTTGCCTAAAAACACAGCCATGAATAAAGAATGGTACCAGAATGTCCTCCGAGAGCAACTTCTCCCAACCGTCCAAGAGCAGTTTGGCGATCAACAATGCCTTTTCCAGCATGATGGAGCACCTTGCCATAAAGCAAAGGTGATAACTAAATGGCTCAGGGAACAAAACATAGAGATTTTGGGTCCATGGCCTGGAAACTCCCCAGATCTTAATCCCATTGAGAACTTGTGGTCAATCATCAAGAGGCGGGTGGACAAACAAAAACCTACAAATTCTGATAAAATGCAAGCATTGATTGTGCAAGAATGGACTGCTATCAGTCAGGATTTGGTCCAGAAGTTGATTGAGAGCATGCCAGGGAGAATTGCAGAGGTCCTGAAGAAGAAGGGTCAACACTGCAAATATTGACTTGCTGCATTAACTCATTCTAACTGTCAATATAAGCTTTTGTTACTCATAATATGATTGCAATTATATTTCTGTATGTGATAAAAACATCTGACAAACACACATAAAAACCAGAGGGCAGCAGATCATGTGAAAATATAATATTTGTGTCATTCTCAAAACTTTTGGCCATGACTGTACATCATATAGCGGCTTTGCTTGGTATTGCACCTCTGGCCCATTCACTTGAATGGGACTGAGCTGCGACTAGGCCATGTGGCCGATGAACGTGACGTTGCAGACCTAGGAAAAAGCTGCAGAAGTCACTAGAGCGCCGAAGCCTCTTCAAACAGCTGATTGGCGGGGGTGCCGGGGGCCAGACCCCATTGATCTTATTCTGAGGACTGGTCATTAGTATCAAAATGCCAGACAACCTCTTTAAAGGGGTTGTGAAAGAACTAATCGGACCTGTAAAGGGAGTATTACTTACTTGCTCCCGGAGCTGGCTTCCTGCTCCTTCTCCTCCAGGTCTGTGATGCACCCTCGTAAACATCTCGTTTGACATAGTCGCAGCCAATTACTGGCCGCACAGATGACTGGATCTCCTTGTGTCATGTGACCATTTGTCGTTATGCAAAGGAAGCCGGTCACCACCGCAGCCAATCACTGATGTCAAATCGGATGTTTACTGCGAAGCGTCGCAGAACAGGAGCAGAGGGAGCCAGCACCATGAAGCAGGTAAGTAAGCTTTCCTTCACTGGTACGGGCAAGTGTGGGGGGTTGCCAAAACCCCCCATTCTCTTACAACCCCTTTAAAGAGGTCACAGCGCTCAAACTAGTGCCGGGAACCTGTCACCATGAAAATGCAAAATAATCTATAGGCTGCTTGCTATAGAGCAGGAGGAGCTGAGCAGATTGATATATAGTTTTGTAAGAAAAGATTCAGTAAAACTTGTATTTCATTCATTTAAATCTCTGCTCGTTCTGGACTTTGAAGTCAAGGAGGCGGAGCTATCAGTGATTGACAGCTCTCTTTATACACAATCATAGAGAGCAGACTGGATAGGGTCCCAGAGGATAGGTAATCAGTATCAAAATCTCAGAAAACCCTTTTCAAGAAGTGGCTGTCCAGATAGGACCCTATTTATCAAGTCAATAGCCACCAATAATACTTCAGTATTTTTCCACAGGTTCTTGTTGAGAAGCAGCGTTATCTGATATGGATCATGAACACTTGAATGGAAGAAAATACAAGAAATGAGAAGTCTAATATACCTTCCTCAGCACATATTCCACCTCACTTGCTTGATACGCAGGATTCACAGAGACCTGGAAAAAGCACAAAATAATTATACACAGAGGAGATACCACTAATAATATGAATGGGCTTGATCCTACCAGATTCCATACTAGATTGAGAAAAGTGGGCAGTAGAGATGAGCGAGCATGCTCATTGAATTTGTACACTATTCGTACGCTATTCGTACGCATTTGCGTATAGATTAAAATATGCGTATGAATAGCGTACAAATTTTAAAATGCGTACGCAAATACGCAAAAATGGCACTCGAGCATGCTCGGCCGAGCATGCTCGCTCATCTCTAGTGGGCAGTTCATTCCTGAACTTTGAAAGACCCACAATATTACATATCTACGGCTATCCCCATACCAAGTCCTAGATTCAGTGAACCCCCTGATGGAGTCCTGGTAATATCCCTGGATACAGCACATCTGGTATCCTCTCTGTCCAAATTGTCTGCTCCAGTATCTGTCTCTGACTGTAGAGACTGCCAAAGGACTCCTGTTAGAAGAAGTACTGGGGCACTGATGGAGTAAAGGGGCACTGATGGAGTAAAGGGGCACTGATGGAGTATAGGGTCACTGATGGAGCATAGGGTCACTGATGGAGTATAGGGGCACTGGTGGAGTATAGGGGAACTGGTGAAGTAAAGGGGCACTGGTGGAGTAAAGGGGCACTGGTGGAGTATAGGGGCACTGGTGGAGTAAAGGGGCACTGATGGAGTACTGGGGCACTGATGGAGTACTGGGGCACTGATGGAATATTGAGGAGCTGATGAAGTAAAGGGTCACTGATGGAGTACTGGGGCACTGATGGAGTATAGGGGCACTGATGGAGTACTGGGGCACTGATGGAGTACTGGGGCACTGATAGAGTATAGGGTCACTGATGGAGTATAGGGGCACTGATGGAGTATAGGGGCACTGATGGAGTATAGGGGCACTGATGGAGTATAGGGGCACTGGTGGAGTACTGGGGCACTGATGGAGTACTGGGGCACTGATGGAGTACTGGGGCACTGATGGAGTACAGGGGCACTGATGGAGTAAAGGGGCACTGGTGGAGTATAGGGGCACTGGTGGAGTATAGGGGCACTGGTGGAGTATAGGGGCACTGATGGAGTAAAGGGCCACTGATGGAGTAAAGGGGCACTGATGGAGTATAGGGGCACTGATGGAGTAAAGGGGCACTGATGGAGTATAGGGGCACTGATGGAGTAAAGGGGCACTGATGGAGTATAGGGGTGCTGATGGAATATAGGGGAGCTGATGGAATATTGGGAAACAGGACAATATTCCTCTCCAAATGTCCAGCAATTGGTCGCCTCACTTCCCAGACGTTTACAGATTGTTGTTAGAAGAAGAGGGGATGCTACACTATGGTAGACATGTCCTGTCCCCACTTTTTTGAGATACATTGGTGCGATCAAGTTCTAAATGAGTTAGTTTTTCTCATGAAATGGTAAATTTGGAGATTGCATTCTGGTTTTATTTACATTTTACACTTTTTTGGAACTGGGGTTGTACTATGGTTTTAACTAAATATTGCACGTAAGATGCGTCCAATTTATTAAGAGGGGCATCTTTGTCTGTCTGTGCTATGAGCAGGCATAGATTCTGAACATTTTTTTATATCTTTTGCTGGGAATACCCATTTAAATAGTCTTCATAAATGTCAGTTTTTGTGCATAATAGTATTCCACATGAAATGACCATTCTAGAACATCTGTCCTTGTGACAGTTGCTCCATTCCTCTATTATTTCTACTAGAAGTTTATGAATGAGTTGCCAACTGAGTGTTTTGTTTTTTTTTACTTTTCATTACATACTATGTTCCCCATGAGGTCATAAAATCCTATGTGTGTGTGATAAGTTGTCATAGGACAACCCCTTTAAATTGCCCTCCCTGTTTACAATGTAGCAGCACCAACATGAAAACACTGGCACAATGGTCAAGTGCCATACATACTGACACCCCTGCTGTCCTCATTGATTGGTTGCAGCGATCATGTGGTGCAATAGCGCTGTCGTGATGTGACACAAAGAGGGGCCGGGGGGTGAGACATCTTACCAAAATAAGTCCGGCCTGAGCTGTTGCATACTGCATAAGGACCCATTCATAAGAATTTGGCCCCCACATCCCCACGCGTTCTCCTTTCTTCAAGCCGAGAGCTAAGAGCCCTGCAGCGAGGACCTCTACCTGAACAGAGAAAATACTCAGTGAAGTCACTTTTGCATTTATAGCATTCATCCATACACTGCATGCCCGTCATAGCGACACCGCCCTCAGCTGGGTGCTTCTCCCCATTCATTTCTGCAGTTGATCTCAAGACTCAGACCCCCACTGATCAAACCTTAGGCACGTGAGTACAGCCCGTATTGACGTGCATAAGGTTTGATCAGTGGGGGTCTGATTAAATGACTGGTACCCTACAGGGCACGTCCAGACGGGAAGCGAAATCCAGCGTTTTTTTTTGTTTTTTTTTTATCTGTTGTATGTTACAAAAACCGTGGATCCCATGCTCTACATTGACCAGGGAGAAATCTACAGTGGGGATCAGCAGCATCAATTGCCATGCTTTCAAATCCACAAACCGCAAATTTCTTACGATTAAAACTGCGCAACATTTATGGTTAGGCTAGTTGCACACTAGTGTTTACCGATCCAAATCCAGCAAAACCGGCCCCATTAACTACAATGGGGCCCAGCGGTGATCTGGTCGCAATCCTGCAAATATGCTGGGAAACATCTGTACAAATACCGCTGCACGCAGAGATTTTTGTCCGGCCAATTCCCAGCATCCTATGCTGCCGGAAGGTGAACATACCCATAAACAATTACGGTATCTCATTGTTTAAATCCTGACATGTCCGCTTTTGAAATAACAATTCTGGAGCCTTTTATCTCATAACTCTATGTTGCGCTGTTCCTCTGTTATTCCTTCTAAACATTTATGAATAAATTGAAAAATGGGTGTTACCATTTCCTTCCTCAAAGGGGTGTGTCCCTACATAGTCTGACACTGTCAGCACTGATTGGACAGTGTGATGATTTGTAGGGACACTTCCCCCCTCTCCAACTGGTAACACCCAGTTATCAATGAATTCATAAATTCTATCTAGGTGGAATAACAGAGGAACAACACAATGATCTAAGAAAAGATGCTCCAATATTGTTATATTATGCGGGACCAAATTAAATACCAAAAGCAGACATCAGGAGAGGTGAGAGATCCCCGTTAAAACAAAATACAAAACCATTTTAAACGTCAATTTATTGCCTTGCCCTCCAGTACATAATACGTGGTAACTGGTATATACAGTAAACCTGGATGTTTACTCGCTCATATCTGCTGCGCCCTGGTGAGTGTAAGGCTAGGGCTACACGCCGACTCGTGTCGCATGACAGCAAGTGATGTAAAAAGGGTATGGCTATACGGCGTCATTTATTGTGTGACAAAAAAGTTACACAAAATTAAAATGGCGGCACACTGAGACCATTGCAAAAAATTCCTTCAAGACGGATCTTTTTGCGGCTGCCGCATCGAGGTAGCAGCATGTCATATGTTGCGTTGTGACACCATTGAAATACATTACGTGAAATGTCGCACAACTTTCTTGTTGTGCAACAAATGTCATCTTGTAGCCATTATTGCACAAGTTGTCACCGTGCAGCCCTAGCGTAAAACCAGTTATACCTTGTTAGTTTCACAAGTGAAGCAGAAAGACATTTGGGGGAGATTTATCAAAACTGGTGTAAAGTAGAACTGGCTTAGTTACCCCTAACAACCAATCAGATTCCACCTTTCATTTTGCAGAACTCCTTTGGAAAATGAAAGGCTCAATCTGATTGGTTGCTATGGGCAACTAAGCCAGTTCTACTTTACACCAGTTTGATAAATCTCCCCCAATGATTCCTTTTACAGTGGAAGGCTAGCTATTTCTCACATCTAAAAAGCAGAAGGAACACTCACATTTATGAATGATAAGATCCATGACAGCAGTTCTTTTTATATGCACTACTTTTATAGAACTAACAGCCTGCCAAAGCAGACGACTGGATGGGTTTCAATTCCACTGCTGGCACTCAGCTGTCCCAACCCTATTTAACCACTTCACTACCTCCACCCCTCTCTTCCTTACCAGTACAATTTTTTTCAATTTTAGCAATCTAACTGCAAATCAGTATTTTATTTTTCAGCCAACCTACAGGTATTTGGACACATTAGACCTTTGTTTTGCGCCATTAGATGACATATAATATTTAAATATATATATATTATTATTATTATTAAAATTCTGAAAAAATATGATTGGGCTCATTTATAAGTAGAGCTGGCTAAGCTGTCCATAGCAACCAATCAGATTCCACCTTTCATTTTGGACAGCTCCTTTGGAAAATGAAAGGTGATAGCTCATTGGTTGCTATGGGAAACTAAGCCTGTTCTACTTTACACCACTTTGATAAATTACCCCATATATTTTTCCTTTCTTAGGCCTCATGCATACTACCATATGTTTAATCCGCATCCGATGCACATTTTTTTACAGACTCATTTGTTTCAGTGGGGCCTCAAAAGATGTTGACAGCACACCAAGTGCTGTCTGCATCCGTATGTCCGCTCCGAGACGCCGGAAAAAAAAAAAAGCATGTCCGTTTTGTGAAAAAGGATTAGACTTTTTTGTAGGAGTAAAAAAAAATGTCGCCATGCGCATGGCTGGGATCCATGATTTGCAATTCCGCGATCGCAAAATGGATACGGTCGTGTGCATGAAGCCCTATCAATTCTAAAACCATTACCACATATTTGTTCTGTAAACATGGATACTTGTGTACTTTATCAGGACTGGAGCACATTTTGGCTGCCTATTTTTCTATTGCTGCTTCTATGGCATCATACTGCCAGAACAGATGTTATACAGTGTCTAAACATTAGAAACTCCTTCAAAGAGACAATTTTTTTTTTTATGTTGACCCCCTATGGTATTCATCTTGTAGAAATTTTGACATTTTAAGCTTTTTTTATATAAATGAAAAAAATATTTGTGTGTTTGTATATTTTACCCCAAAAGAAAATACTTTACTAATATAGCTAAAACAAATACTTATATTTTTTTAAAAAAATTATTAAAGAAAAAGGAAAAATGTGTACATCCGCTATACTATTGCTAACATTAATAACTATATTTTTATCAATTTGCTTATGAAAGAAAAAGGCCAAAAAATTGTGTGTATGTAGCCTGCTATACAATTACTAAAACTAATAACTGTAACGTTTTTATTTTTTTATTTTATTTTTAGGGAAAAAATAGTGAATTAACCCATTTACTTTACAGCCAGCTGGCTTTATATACTTTTCTTCACAGAGGATCATTGTAACAGCGATCAGATGCTTGGAGACCACTTCGGCTGGTCTCTGGGATCTTTACTGTGACCACATGTGTCTAATGACAGCGCAATCAGAGCAATCTGCAGTGCCACAGGGAAGCGACAGATAGGATCGCTAGGAAATGCCCCCAATGTCTGATAGGTGCAGGTCCCACCTTTGGGACTCGCACCTATTTTTAGAACGGAGCCTACAAAGTGATGGAGGATGCATTGTGCATGTGTGGCCACCCTTCATTAATTTCTATGGGAGTACCGAAAATAGCCAAGCTCTGGCTCAGCTATTTCCGTAAGCCCCATAGAAGTGAATGGAGCAGTGGCCGCGAATGCGCAGTGAGCTTCCCATTCATTTCAACCAGACTTCTGAGAATAGCCGAGCGCGCCGCTCAGCTATTTTCGGCACTCTAATAGAAACAAATGGAGGGCTGTACTCCCTTAGAAACAAATGTAGAGCGGCTGCACATGTGGGCTCTGTTCTAAGAATAGGTGCAGATCCAAAAGGTGGGGCCTGCACCTATCAGACATTGGGGGCATATCTTAGCGATATAACCCAATGTACAAGGTGGGACAACCCCTTTAATGCAGGTGAGCTGAGATTGACAAAGTATAAACTGCTACTGATAGTAGTGGGCGCCCTCCTGCAAACTCTGATGTGGCCACCAGTGGCAAACAGTAGTGTGCAGGGATGAAAGCAAGTTCTGCCTTTGTACTAATGATGGCCACATCAGAGTTCACAGAAAGACTGGAAAGCGCCTACTGCCATCATGGATAGTGTGGACACCCAAGTCCAACACGGTGTGAGGCGCCATTAGCTACCATGGCCGTTCCCGTCTTGTATTCGTGTAGGAAACATTGACCAGCCTTTACTATACCAAGGACTTTGTGGAAGCAGTCCTACTGACTTTTTTGACGTGGTGTTCCAACAAGATAACTCCCTCCACACACTGCCCACCCTACACATTGTGCTCTGCTGGGTATCCCGCAGCTCCCCTGGCCATCTCCATTACCAGATCTTTCCCTCATTGAGAATGTCTGGAACTGGATGGGGCAACAGATCTCCCATGTGCAGCAGATAACAACCGCCTTGACTGAACTACGGGTTCAAGATGAAAGAGCTTGGACCACAGGAGGATCTCCAGCATCTGTATGACCATTACCATGCCAGAGTGGTAGCAAAGGGAGATGCCACCCACATACTGTATAACCTGCTGCAGAACCCAAAATAAAGGGGGCACCACCTTAGTTGTGTGATCAAGCACCACCAGCAGTCTATACTTTCAATCTCAGCTCCATCACATTACGTTGTGCAGCAGGTCCGCACAAGGATTAGCTCCATGGTTTTTCAATCCTCTTGGAAAATTTCCTTTCCATGTGAACCCCATTCACGTATAAGGATTGTAGATTGTTGTCAGATTTGATGAGGTTTTCAGTGTGGTATCTGAGCTGAGTTACACTGGACCCGATTGCAGATCGGGGCTCGGGCCACTACCCACTTTGCGCCCCTCCCAAAGCTAGTCCTCTCCCATCCAGCCATCATACATTCCCTGGCACATTTTCTGTCTACTCTTCACATACATCTTTACTCAGTTGGCTGAAGGTTTTCCGTGTAGCAGAATGGACAACTACAACAGCTTCTTCATCGGGTATACGCTGGGTTGTGTCCCACAGACACTGCTGCATAGTCCGGCTGGTGAGTGGTAGAACGCTTGTTCCATGGACATAACTAATAGAGGTGACGGGTTTTGCAGGAGGATGAGCGATGAGCAGACGGCTGTGAAGAAAATAATAAGGCATTAACCGGTGTACTTTTACATCAAATATACTTTTTTATATACTGTAGATTAGTAGATTAGGAATACATAGGGGTTCAGGAGGCTGAGATAAGGAACGCTGCTTGCACCATGAAGGAGGAGAACATATAGTCACTGGTGATTTTCTTTGCAAGGAAAAGAAACTCAATGGAGACACTCCACAGGCAGGCACTGATGCCCCACAGTGTAGGGACCCTGAAAACATCCCTCACATCTGTCACAAGTGGGCTTGCGTCTGGTATCAGACGTTTTGCGCGGCTTTCAAAAGTGACATAATTCGACATATTTTCCCCTTGGTTTGGTTGCTGTTTACCACACCCCTTCCCTTCAGCTGTTGTAGGTGTGGTAATTATCTTTCCTCTATTTATTCTTTCATTTCCCAGTATTCACTGCGGTTTATACTTTCTGCTGAACAGGAGCTGTTCTTCGCTGAGATCCAGTTGCTGCTATTTCTGCATAAAGATAAGTGTCATTGTGTTTATCCGTCGTTTGGAGTCTCCTATTCCTCCGTCCTGTTGGAGGAACGGGTTGACTCCTTCCCCTATCACTAACTACAGGGTCAGTTAGGCTACTTTCACACTAGCGTTAGCACGGATCCGGCACCTAAAGGGTGCCGACGGATCCGTGCTAACGCTATACATGTGTGGAGCCGGAGCAGCGCTCCGGCCCCACACATGACACACATTAAAACAAACACACAGACTACATACAAACATACATACAAACATACAGACATACATACATACATACTCACATACTCCCGGGACGCCGGCAGAACGTCTTCACGCGCCTCCTGCGCGCAGTGATGACGATTCCCCACAGCGCCCTCTGCTGGGCGCAGTGGGGAAACGTCATCGCAGCGTGCAGGAGGCGCGTGAAGACGTTCTGCCGGCGTCCCGGGAGTATGTGAGTATGTATGTATGTCTGTATGTTTGTATGTATGTCTGTATGTTTGTTTGTATGTAGTCTGTGTGTATGTATGCCGGATCCGGAATGACCCCCCATTGGAAATCAATGGAGGACAGATCCGGATTACTGGTGTGTCCACACCAAACGGATCCGTCCCCATTGACTTCCATTGGGGGTCATTCCGGATCCGTCTTGGTGCGGATGCCTGGACCGGAGAGCAAACCGCAGCATGCTGCGGTTTGTTCTCCGGTCTGAAGACGGAACGGAATGCTTTCAGGAGCATTCCGTTGTCTTCAGTTCAGTTTTGTCCCCATTGACAATGAATGGGGACAAAACTGAAGCGTTTTTTTCCGGTATTGAGCCCCTTTGACGGAACTCAATACCGGAATTTAAAAACACCAGTGTGAAAGTAGCCTTAGTAGTTAGGTTCCTGTGTATGAACTCTCCTACAACTAAGGCTTGTTCATACTGGTACTTAGCCAGGGCCTAGTCTCAGGTCTGCAGGAGGTGACCATTTCCCTTCTCCGGTCTGTTCCCTTCCCTCTTACGCTTGGTGTGGCTATACCCTCCACACCAGAGTGTGACAATATCTCAGCTTCCTCACCTTCTGGGACCCCATTACAACTCTATATAACACACAATAGAGTACTTGTGTGTGGATGCAATGCGATTTTCACGCAGCCCCATTCACTTCAATGGGGCCAGGGTTGTGTGCAAAACGCAGAATATAGAACATGCTGCGATTTGCACGCAACGGCGAACTCAGGCGTGAAAAAAAATCGCCCATGTGAAAAGCCCCATTGAAATGAATGGGTCAGGATTCGCATCACGCATTGCACCCGCGCGGAAACATCGCCCGTGTGAAAGGGGCCTAAGAGTCTACAAAAAATGCTGATCAAACCAGGTGTTCTTTCAGGTGCGACTACTTCCTTATTTTCCACGGACACGCTTCCTACTCTGCCGACCTCTGCCCTACTCATCTTACAGTTTTATAAATTCCTCCTAAGACTATGTTCACCTGAGGGATTTAAAATATAGATACTGCTGTGGGCACCAGTATGTCATTCAGCAGGCTAATCCTTGCATTTTCTGCCAAAAATAGGTGACATGCCACATATTTCCATTCATTTTTTTTCCCGCAGCACTGAGAGAAATCTAGGCAGAAGTTTTCCTCTGGCCATAAATGAGAATGCAGAAACTCCATTTGCACGCGTGTAATATGAGCCATACCCACTGTGTGAACACAGCCTAATGTCTTCTACCACTCCTGGAAAGATACATAACACGTACAAGCTGTGTCTGTACTGTTTGTGCCAATTAGCGCACTATTTCACTGGCAGGCCGCCTGAACTCAAGGCTTTTTGGCCACAGCTCAATGCACTCTAAACCTACCTGCACAGAAGTACGGGTTTTAAAATCCAAGGTCCGCATGGATTTTCCTGTAGATTTCTCTGCATTTCGGCACCAAATCCGTAACAAAAAAAAAACACAAGTGTTTTTTGTTGAGGATTTGCTGCAGGTCTCATCCAAAATCCTCACAAAAAAAATCAAACAAACAATTGGCACACTGCGGATGTCTTAATCGGCACACTGGTCAATCTCCACCACCACCCCAAAAAAAAAAAACCAAAAACAAGCAAAAGGGAACACACCATTTGTCTACTGTCGTGGCTGGTACTGTATTACACTGCATAATCTGCAACAGGGCACCTGCACGTAGTAGGTATTACACGCGGCAAATCTGCAGCATAATACACTACCAGCTAAGTGGATGAAATTTTCAAAATCTCATCTAATAAGGTGCAAAAATATATCTGCGGTGTGAATCTTGTAAGTTCACCCTTTGCAACGAGATGATGGCGCAAATCTGCGTCAAAATCTGTGACAAAATCCGCAAGTAACACGTGCAGATATAGGTGTGGATTTGGGGTAAAAAACGCATCGAAATCTGTTAGGAAAATCCATGTAAACTGTATGGGGGTGTACATGTGGCAACAGTAGTTATGCTGATACACAGTAAAATGCTCCCTCACAATAGAGCTGCTCGCTCGCTACCTTACAATAGTAAAGCATACCTCCCAACTTTGTAAACCACCAAAGAGGGACACATTGTGCAAATTTTTTCCACGCTAGGCCACACTTCTAACTCCGCCCAAACCTAACTATACACCTAATCCCACCCAGTCCCCTTAATGTCCTCACATAGTAATTATTCCCCCTTCATGCCACTGCACAGTATTTATGCCCACATTGTGTGTTCACAGAATTATGCCCAGCTGTGCCCCCAGTAATATGCTCACATTGTACCCCAGTAATATGCCCACATTGTGCCCCCAATAATATGCCCAGCTGTGCCCCCAATAATATGCCCAGCTGTGCCCCCAGTAATATGCCCAGCTGTGCCCCCAGTAATATCCCCAGCTGTGCCCCCAGTAATATGCCCATCTGTGTCTCCCAATAATATGCTCAGCTGTGTCTACCAGTAATATGGCCAGCTGTGCCCTCAGTAATATGTCCACATTGGGCCCCCAGTAATATGCCAACATTGTGCCCCGAAAATGTACTGGTGTCTACAAAATAAATCAGAAACTTACTGTATTTGTTACACATATCTGCATATCATACAAGTCTGCATATAGGAAAGGCTGGCCACCACTAGGGGGAGCTCAGTGCATAAGAATAAATGCTGTTACAATTGACTCAATTAGAAGATGTAAAAATCTGGTGTGTGTATGTAGATAGATAGAAAGATAGATAGATAGATAGACAAAGGGGTACACCACCAATGAGGCCTGGTGAGGCGATCGTCTCAGATAGCACCAGGTAGGGGCAAGAGGGGGGGGGGCAGCTAAAGGGCCATGGGCTGAATGAAAGGGTTTAGGTTAAGAAATTGGCATTGTGGAGGGTGGGCACTGTTTCAGGTTTCACCTCAGGCAGCAGAAAGGTAAGGTGCACCCCTGGATACACACACATATGAATGGGGCTGAGCTGCAATACCAAACACAGTCACTATCCAACGGACAGCGCTGTGGCTTGGTAAACTATCAGTGGAACAAGTGCTTCATGGTGTTAATAGGAGTGATACGGCCTCCTCAAATCATCATGTTGGAGTTGGACGCTGAGGATAGGTGTCCAATATAGAAGACCCTGTGAAAAGGGAGTCCTCCCTTAAAATGTCTACGGGGGAGTGCTCTTTGTTATTTATCCTGATGCCGCAATTCAGAACAAATCTGCACAGACAAGGCGCCTCACTACAGCAAAGTCACGTGGCTATAGTGACGCCCACACCCCAGAGTGATGCAGTGGGAACCTGGAGGACATTAAGAAATTATACTATTACATTTTGAGAAATTTATCAAAGAGGGGAAATGGGAAGACCCCCTTCTTCCAACACCATAGCTCCAAGCTACTCCTGCCGTACTAGCATGACTTCTTTATTATGCCACGTTATCATTTATGGAGAAACTTCACTTCTGGCATTGCTACGGAGTTTTATTGGTGTGGGTAAAATATGTTTATTGCTGCAATTCACACCAGAAACAGGATTATGCAACATACCGAACGAAAGCGAGCTAGGACAAGGTCTCTTCTATGCCCTCTAAGACTAACCTACAGTACATGAGTACTACCTGCAAATTACTAATTTGTTGTGGAAGTCATTATCTGTCTATCATGAAGAAGCAGCAACAAGCAATCCAAGGAAAAAGGGGTAAAAAGACCAGCGCTCGATTGCTTCAAAAACACTTATTTATTGGACTCCAGTAAAAACGTACAGATATCAATGTCAATGGTAAAATGACAGCAATGATCTTACGCGTTTCAAGGTCCCTATTAAATGCTCAGGCCATGAGAAAGGACAATAGTGCTCCTAAAAGCTTATGTTGAGTGCTCAAGCTATGAATAAGGATTGTACTGGTCTGAAATGCGGTGGACTAAGGCTATGCATAAGGACCATACTGGTCTGCCACGTGTAAACTGAATGCACAGGCTATGTATAAGGACCGTACTGGTCTGAAACGTGTTAGTAGAGTGTTCAGGCTTTGAAAAAAGGACCGTACTGGTCTGGAACCCTGAAATCTCAATGCTCAGGTTATGAATACTGACCTGGTGTTCTGAAACAAGGAAGCTGAGTGTTCAGGCTTTAAATAAGGACTGTACTGGTCTGAAATGTGTAAGTTAAGCATTCAGACTATGAATAAGGACCTTACTGGTCTGAAACACGTAAACGGATTGCTCAGGGTATGAATATATACTGTACTGGTCTGAAACGTGTAAACTGAGTACTCAGGATATGAATAAGGATCTACAGGTCTGAAACGCGTGAGAGAGTGCTATTGGTAGTCAAATAAAGAAGTGTTTTTAAAGTAATCTGATGCTGATCTTTCCTTGAACAGGATTGTTACTGCTTCTGGAGGTTTCTACAGACATGTGCATTGACAGGAGGTGAGCTTTTCTGTTTCCTTACGAGCCAGTACAAGCACATATGTACAGTACAGACCAAAAGTTTAGACACACCTTTTCATTCAAAGAGTTTTCTGTATTTTCATGACTATGAAAATTGTAGATTCACACTGAAGGCATCAAAACTATGAATTAACACATGTGGAATTATATACTTAACAAAAAAGTATGAAACAACTGAAATATGTCTTATATTCTAGGTTCTTCAAAGTAGCCTCCTTTTGCTTTGATTACTGCTTTGCACACTCTTGGCATTCTCTTGATGAGCTTCAAGAGGTAGTCACCTGAAATGGTATTCCAACAGTCTTGAAGGAGTTCCCAGAGATGCTTGGCACTTTTTGGCCCTTTTGCCTGGTCAAATAGCCCTTACACAGCCTGGAGGTGTGTTTGGGGTCACTGTCCTGTTGATAAATAAATGATGGTCCAACTAAACGTAAACCGGATGGAATAGCATGCCGCTGCAAGATGCTGTGGTAGCCATGCTGGTTCAGTATGCCTTCAATTTTGAATAAATCCCCAACAGTGTCACCAGCAAAGCACCCCCACACCATCACACCTCCTCCTCCATGCTTCACGGTGGGAACCAGGCATGTAGAGTCCATCCGTTCACCTTTTCTGCGTCGCACAAAGACACGGTGGTTGGAACCAAAGATCTCAAATTTAGACTTATCAGACCAAAGCACAGATTTCCACTGGTCTAATGTCCATTCCTTGTGTTCTTTAGCCCAAACAAGTCTCTTCTGCTTGTTGCCTGTCCTTAGCAGTGGTTTCCTAGCAGCTATTTTACCATGAAGGCCTGCTGCACACAGTCTCCTCTTAACAGTTGTTGTAGAGATGTGTCTGCTGCTAGAACTCTGTGTGGCATTGACCTGGTCTCTAATCTGAGCTGAGCTGAAAATACAGAAAACTCTTTGAATGAGAAGGTGTGTCCAAACTTTTGGTCTGTATTGTACATTATGTAAAACTGCCGGTGCACAGGCCTGCCGCAATCCTAAGCTCACTGGTTACTGCCATGATGTCAAGGTGACACCAGAAAGCTACTGTTTATTGCCCCATGACCCAGTAAATCAGATAAAAGAGATATCAAATCCAACACATGAAACATAATAATATCACATCCAGGGGCGGATTGGCCATAGACATTAGAGGGAAATTTCCCGGTGGGCCGATGCCCAGGGGGCCACCTGGGCCCTCCTCACAGCCGGCCAGTAGTAGTTTTTGGGATGTATCTTGTGCTGCTGGAGCAGTATTTTATGATGTTTTGCGGTATTCGGCTCTGTTTGACACATTAAACATAATAATATCACATCCAACACATGAAACATAATAATATGAATTCCAACACATAAAATACAAGGAAATCCTTGATCCGCACCACCAGGGACAGGTGCCGTCTCTGGCAAAGTGAGCAGAAGCTTTGCTGGCACACATCATAGTCCACCACCAATCCTTATCTAATACAGTGAGTGACGTCACCAGGGCGTACCAATATCTGAAGTGTCACCTACTGTCTGGCTTCTCGTCTCTAGGTAACAACCCAAACATAACTGTGCCGCAGATTATCACACCGAGAATATGAAACTAATCACCAGGGAGAGTGAAGGATTCTCCAAGGAGTCATTACCATGGAGAGCCCACGGCTCTTTCTTATCGGCTTCCGCTCTTGTTTTTGTGCCCTTTTTAAATATTCCCTTTTAATACTGTAAAACAATAGAGGCGCCAGGGGCCCAAAATGTTCTTCCGTCAATACGTGAAGACCGGCACTATAAACGACACATGATAGTTGAAGACCCTATTTCAGATCTACCAACTATGAGCTTGCCATAGATTTGCCCCGACCACTTTTTCAGAAATGGTGACACTGTGGTAAAATGGCTTAAAGGGGTATTCCCTTCTTAGACAATGAGCATATCGCTAGGATATGCCCCAACTATCTGATAGGTGCGGGTCCCACCACGGGGACCCGCACCTATATCGAGAACGGAGGTCCGGCCACCACCAGGCACAGCTCCCCGCTGCTCCCATAGAAATGAATGGGAGCACATGGCCGCCGCTCCCATTCATTTCTATGTAGCATACGGAAATAGACGAGCCAGCATGTGCACCCTCCTTCACTTTGGGGGCTCCGTTCTCGATATAGGTGCGGGTACCAGCGGTGGGACCTGCACCTATAAGACAATGGGGGCATATCCTAGCGATATGTCCCCATTGTCTAAGACTAGAGATGAGCGAACGTGCTCGAAACGAGCACTGTACCGCTCGGCTCCCCTGCGCTCGCATGGGCGCAGGCAGCCGCTTCCGTCCTCCTGAGGAGGATGGAAGCGGCTGCCTGCGCCCATGCGAGCGCAGGGGAGCCGAGCGGTACAGTGCTCGTTTCGAGCACGTTCGCTCATCTCTATCTAAGACCCTTTAGGCCCCATTCACACGACTGTGTGAATGGGGCCGTATCTATTCCGCAATATTCACCTCTATTCACGCCCCATTCACCTCTATGGAGCTAGCTCCGTGCCGCGGCTCCGGTGAAGCATGTCCTATACTTGTCCGCACGCACGGACAAGTCTAGGCATTTTTTGAATGGGGCCGTCCGGCGTGTCTTCCGAGTGGTGCGGAACACACGCCGGGCGGCCCCCGTATTATTGCAGGTCCGCAATAATGCGGATCCGCAAAAATACGGTCGTGTGAATGGGGCCTTAAAGTTACAAATTTGTATGAAAAATACCACTTGTGTGACTTTTACACCCATACCTTTGATAAAATCCCCAAGTATAGAGTTTGAATAGTGAAGCGGTAGAACTATGTTCTTGTCATGCGTATCCGCGTCTCCATATTCTTACTAGCCTTTGCAACAGCTGCCTGACACAGGTTACTACAATAAAACTTTTTCCATTATTCACTATTTATTTTATGCACTTATATAGCGCTACTAAATTCCACAGTGATTTACAGATATTAGCATCCAGCTGTCCCCAATAAGGCTCACAATCTAAGTTCCCTATGGAGTGTGGGAGGAAACCGGAGTACCCGGAGGAAACCCACGCAGACACAGGGAGAACATTTAAACTCCATGCAGATGTTGTCCTTGGTTGGATTTGAACCCAGGACACCCGCGCAGCAGGGCACCAGTGCTAACCACTTCCCATTTTACCCGGTGGTTTCCCATCGGGTCATCCTGGCGTGTATACAGTATAACCTTCCACGTGTGTAACCCTACGTTTACCACAGTTAAGCTCAATTTCTCAAATTTAACCAATATGATGCATCAGTCGGGACGTCCATAATTTAGAATCTTTCCCAGACAACAGAGGAATAAGTGAGACGACTCATTCACTGTACTTTACCGCAAGCTACTCTCTGCAGTGCCTATTCTCTGCCAGATGTTCTCTACAGTGCCCATTCTCTGCCACATGTTCTCTACAGTGCCCATTCTCTGCCAGATGTTCTCTACAGTGCCCATTCTCTGCCAGATGTTCTCTACAGTGCCCATTCTCTGCCAGATGTTCTCTACAGTGCCCATTCTCTGCCAGATGTTCTATACAGTGCCCATGTCTCTGCCACTGTTCTCTACATTGCCATCTCTCTGCCAGCCCTTCTTCTGCCAGATGTTCTATACAGTGGCCATTCTCTGCCAGATGTTTCTCTACAGTGCCCATTACTCTGCAGATGTTCTCTGCAGTGCCATACTCTGCATGATGTTCTCTACAGTGCCCATTCTCTGGCACAATGTTCTCTACAGTGCCCATTCTCTGCCAGACAGTGCCATTCTCTAGATGTTCTCTACAGTGCCCATTCTCTGCCAGATGTTCTCCCATTCTCTGCCAGATGTTCTCTACAGTGCCCATTCTCTGCCAGATGTCTCTACAGTGCCCATTCTCTGCCAGATGTTCTCTACCCCATTCTCTGCCAGATGTTCTATACAGTGCCCATTCTCTGCCAGATGTTCTCTGCAGTGCCCATTCTCTGCCAGATGTTCTCTACAGTGCCCATTCTCTGCCACATGTTCTCTACATTGCCCATTCTCTGCCAGCCCATTCTCTGCCAGATGTCTACAGTGCTTCTCTGCCAGATGTTCTCTACAGTGCCCATCTCTGCCAGATGTTTCTCAGTGCCCATTCTCTGCCAGATGTTCTCTACAGTGCCCATCTCTGCCAGATGTCTAACAGTGCCTATTCTCTGCCAGATGTTCTCTACAGTGCCATTCTCTGCCAGATGTTCTCTACAGTGCCCATTCTCTGCCACATGTTCTCTACAGTGCCCATTCTCTGCCAGATGTTCTATACAGTGCCCATTCTCTGCCAGATGTTCTATAGTGCCCCATTCTCTGCCAGATGTTTTCTACAGTGCCCATTCTCTGCCAGATGTTCTCTACAGTCCCATTCTCTGCCAGATGTTCTATACAGTCCCATTCTCTGCCAGATGTTCTCTCTACAGTGCCCATTCTCTGCCAGATGTTCTCTACAGTGCCCATTCTCTGCCAGATGTTCTCTACAGTGCCATTCTCTGCCACTCTACAGTGCCCATTCTCTGCCACTCTACAGTGCCCATTCTCTGCCAGATGTTCTATACAGTGCAGTTCCATTCTCTGCCAGATGTTCTCTACAGTGCCCATTCTCTGCCAGATGTCTCTGCAGTGCCCATTCTCTGCCAGATGTTCTCTACAGTGCCCATCTCTGCCAGATGTTCTCTAGTGCCATTCTCTGCCAGATGTTCTCTGCATTCTCTGCAGATGTTCCATTTCTCTGCCAGATGTTCTAGTGCCCATCTCTTCTATACAGTGCCATTCTCTGTGTTCTATACAGTGCCCATTCTCTGCCAGATGTCTCTGCCATATCTGCCAGATGCAGTGCCCATTCTCTGCCAGATGTTATACAGTGCCCATTCTCTGCCAGTATTCAATCAGTGCCTATTCTCTGCCAGATTTCTAAACAGTGCCCTATTCTCTGCAGATATTCTAATCAGTGCCTATTCTCTGCCATATGTTCTATACAGTGCCCATTCTCTGCCAGATGTTCTAGTGCCATTCTCCAGATGTTCTATACATTGCCCATTCTCTGCCAGTGTTCTATACAGTGCCCATCTCCAGATGTTCTATACAGTGCCCATTCTCTGCCAGATGTTCTCTCAGTTATCAGTTCTCTGCCAGATTTCTAAACAGTGCTATTCTCTGCCAGATATTCTAAAGTGCCTATTCTCTGCCAGATATTCTAATCAGTGCCCATTCTCTGCCAGATATTCTAAACAGTGCCTATTCTCTGCCAGATATTCTAAACAGTGCCTATTCTCTGCCAGATATTCTAAACAGTGCCTATTCTCTGCCAGATATTCTACCAGTGCTTTTCTCTGCCAGATACAGTGCCTATTTGCCAGATACTAATCAGTGCCATTCTCTGCAGATATTCTAAACAGTGCCTATTCTCTGCCAGATATTCTAAACAGTGCCATCTCTGCCATGTCTCAGTGCCATTCTCTGCACAGTTCTAAACAGTGCCCATTCTCTGCCAGATATTCTAAACAGTGCCCATTCTCTGCCACATGTTCTATACAGTGCCCATTCTCTGCCAGATGTTCTATACAGTGCCTATTCTCTGCCAGGTTCTATACAGTGCCATTCTCTGCCACATGTTCTATTACTGCCCATTCTCTGCCAGATGTTATACAGTGCCCATTCTCTGCCAGATTTCTATGCCGTCTCTGCCCATTCTCTGCCAGATTTCCAGTGCCTCTCTAAACAGTGCCCATTCTCTGTCAGATGTTCTTATACAGTGCCCATTCTCTGCCAGATATTCTAAACAGTGCCCATTCTCTGCCAGATATTCTAAACAGTGCCCATTCTCTGCCAGATGTTCTATACAGTGCCCATTCTCTGCCAGATGTTCTATACAGTGCCTATTCTCTGCCAGATGTTCTATACAGTGCTATTCTCTGCCAGATGTTCTATACAGTGCCTATTCCCTGCCAGATGTTCTATACAGTGCCCATTCTCTGCCAGATGTTCTATACAGTGCCCATTCTCTGCCAGATGTTCTATACAGTGCCTATTCTCTGCCAGATGTTCTATACAGTGCCCATTCTCTGCCAGATATTCTAAACAGTGCCTATTCTCTGCCAGATGTTCTATACAGTGCCTATTCTCTGCCAGATGTTTCTATACAGTGCCTATTTCTCTGCCAGATGTTATATACAGTGCCCATTCTCTGCCAGATGTTCTATACAGTGCCCATTCTCTGCCAGATATTCTATACATTGCCTATTCTCTGCTAGCTTTTTTCTACAGTGCACTTTTACTGCCATCTCTTTTCTAAAGTGCCAATTCTCTGCCAGCTAGTCTCTACAGTAACCACTCTGCCAGCTAGTCTCTACTGTTCCCATTCTCTGCCATCTATTCTCTATGGTGACTCTTCTCTGCCAGATGTTCTCTACATCTACCATCTACTTTTTCTACCATCTACTCTCTACAGTGCCCATTCTCTGCCAGCTACTCTCTACACTGCCCACTTTACCAGGTACTCTCTACAATGCCCAATCTACCAGGTACTCTCTACAGTGCCCATTCTCTACCAGTTAATATCTCTACAGTGCCCATTCTCTGCAATCTATTCTCTATGGTGCCAGCCTTCATCGTTATGTTCATCCCGTTATGTACAGACTGTACAGCTCCTGGTGTCCTATAGCTAAAATGCAAAACTACATGGAAACCCCACTGCCCTGGTACAGCAATACATTATAAGGGTCGGCAGCGCTGCAAACTCCTGGGTCTTCAAGGGTCAGCTGCGCACTTACCTTCCCCGGTGTATGCCCCGAAACCACACCCTCTTCACCCCAAGTCCCAGAGCCTTCCGACTCATAATCTGCATCAACCCTAAGGGAGCCATCAGACCCGTATACCGAGCCCAGCAGGTTATCCACAGAGAAAACGCCCTCGGCGCCTTTAAATAAACCACGCCCTTAACTCGCTAACACCGCCCACAGTGGTCGTTATCTTGACGGTTTCTTGTTTGCTATATGAAGGAGAGTTATTTGAATAACCCCGCCCACTTGTTGGGTTACCTTACGTTTAGAGGTCACTTAGGGACTGTTTCAAAAGTTTTGGCCCAAAATGGGAACGAAGGTTGGCGGGAGCGCAGTGCGGGCAAGTGTCCAGGCTAGGCTCTGATGCTGATTAACCCTTTGTTTTTCGGACTAGTGACCAAGTGTTTGCTATGCTCCTGTCACGTGAGTGTGTTAATAAATGACACAATATGAGTACATAGCACACTAAGTACTAATAAACTAATTTAAATGATTAAAAAGGGTAAAGTAAATGCAGAGGACTTGACATCTGAGGGTATTTTTCTTACATGGATGTCACCTCGAAAAACTATCATTTTTTCAGTTTTTTACATGTGATGCATCCTGTTTATTTAATAGTTGATGAAACGGCCATGATTTTAAAGTGACGTCTTCTTAAAAACTTGCAAATACTTGCACACTCTGCTTGAGGTCATTAAAAATAAAATAAAATTGACCTCTCAATCGTCGACAAATTAAAAAAAAAACAGGCACAACGTTTTGATAAATTAGACGCAAAATGACAAAAAAAGTGAAAGATGGGGGAAATAACATGAAATAACATATACTCACCTATTCCTGCTACTTCCAATCCCGATACTCAGTTCTCCCCGCCGGGCTTTGCTTGTTCCCCCATACTCCATGTGACTGCTGCAGCCAATCACTGGCCTCAGTGGTTGTATACTGCCGAGGACAGTGACCGATCCTGTCCAGGGTATATAGGCACTTTATGGCTGCAGCGACAGGGAGGATCGGAGAGTTGCTGCTGGAAGTGGAGGATCATTGGTACTGTTTTGGTCACTTTTTCTTTTCTAGGAGATGGGAACAATGGAAAAGAGCAATTTAGGGATTTTTTTTGTGGGGGGGGGGTCTTTTTTTTTTTGTCTTTTTGTATGATGCTGGATGGGGGAATGCCGTTAGTTGCAATGCTTCGTGATATACCCCAATCCATCTAACAAATAAATGTAAGTCAATTTAAGAGATAAATTGGGGAAATAAGTGCTGGATTCGTCACATACAACTGAGCCCAACAGTCCAGATTGAGTTTAATGGGATTTGCTTGGTTTTTGTTAGAGTGTCTGCTTTTTTTTACCGGGAGGAAAAAAGTCCTGCATGCTGGATTCCCCCCTCTCCCAACCGACCCCCCCCCCCCCTTATCGCCTCCGCCTAGCAGTCCCTATGGAGAGCCCGGTAGTCAGATCTATAGAAAAAGCCTTTCGCTTAGGGCTCATTCACACTACCGTATTTTCTTTCCGTTTCCGTATGTCCATTTTTCCGTTCCGCAAAAATATAGAACATGTCCTATTATTGTCCGCATTACAGACAAGGACAGTACTGTTCTATTAGGGGCCAGCTGTTCCGTTCCGCAAAATACGGAATGCACACGGATGTCATCCGTATTTTTTGCAGATCCGTTTTTTTAATACGGTCGTGTGCATGAGCCCTTATGCTCATATCAGGGGGGCTGTCTGGGTGAAAATGGGGGTATGTCTGGGTTCAGAGCTGATCCCGGACAACCCCTTTAATTCATGTAGGAGCATCAGGCACTTATGCACCTTGCCAGGGGCTGCAGGTGCCCTACTGAACTGGGGCAGTATATTGTGCTGCACTGTGGTATTTGGTTCTGCTGGGGCAGTGTATTGTGCTGCACTGTGGTATTTGGCTCTGCTGGGGCAGTATATTGTGCTGCATTGTGGTATTTGGTTCTGCTGTGGCAGTATATTGTGCTGCACTGTGGTATTTGGTTCTGCTGGGGCAGTATATTGTGCTGCACTGTGGTATTTGGTTCTGCTGGAGCAGTATATTGTGCTGCACTGTGGTATTTGGTTCTGCTGGAGCAGTATATTGTGCTGCACTGTGGTATTTGGTTCTGCATGGGCAGTATATTGTGCTGCACTGTGGTATTGGTTCTGCTGGAGCAGTATATTGTGCTGCACTGTGGTATTTGGTTCTGCTGGAGCAGTATATTGTGCTGCACTGTGGTATTTGGTTCTGCAGGGCAGTATTTGTGCTGCACTGTGGTATTTGGTTCCCCTGGGGCAGTATATTGTGCTGCACTGTGGTATTTGGTTCTGCAGGGGCAGTATATTGTGCTGCACTGTGGTATTTGGTTCTGCTGGGGCAGTATATTGTGCTGCACTGTGATATTTGGTTCTGCTGGGGCAGTATATTGTGCTGCACTGTGATATTTGGTTCTGCTGGAGCAGTATATTGTGCTGCACTGTGGTATTTAGTTCTGCTGGGGCAGTATATTGTGCTGCACTGTGGTATTTGGTTCTGCTGGGGCAGTATATTGTTCTGCACTGTGGTATTTGGTTCTGCTGGGGCAGTATATTGTGCTGCACTGTGGTATTTGGTTCTGCTGGGGCTGTATATTGTGCTGCACTGTGGTATTTGGTTCTGCTGGGGCAGTATATTGTGCTGCACTGTGGTATTTGGTTCTGCTGGGGCAGTATATTGTGCTGCACTGTGGTATTTGGTTCTGCTGGGGCAGTATATTGTGCTGCACTGTGGTATTTGGTTCTGCTGGGGCTGTATATTGTGCTGCACTGTGGTATTTGGTTCTGCTGGGGCAGTATATTGTGCTGCACTGTGGTATTTGGTTCTGCTGGGGCTGTATATTGTGCTGCACTGTGGTATTTGGTTCTGCTGGGGCAGTATATTGTGCTGCGGTGTGGTATTTGGATCTGCTGGGGCAGTATATTGTGCTGCGGTGTGGTATTTGGATCTGCTGGGGCAGTATTGTGTGCTGCACTATTGATGGCCCCGCCTACTTATGTTGGTCCCATCTACTTGTGTTTCCCCACATTCTGTCAATCTGGACCGCCTACAACATGGGGGCCACTTTTAAGTTTTTTTTTTTCCAGGGCCACTTTAAGTTCCCTGCCCGTCCTTGGAAAAAACGGATGATTTTCCAAGCAAATTCACTCAGTTTTGTCCGCAATTGCGTTTATTGTGTTTCTTCTCTGGCCGGATTGTTCCCGGGTTGCATATGTTTTGCACACACGTGGAAAAAAAACGGAAGAATAATAATCTACATCTCCAGCACCCATCAGTGAAAAACACAGTGCATCCGGATTTCTTCAGTTTTTCACGCAAGTCCCATTCACTTCTATGGAGCCAGGACTGTGTGAAATACGACCGATATAGAAGATGCTGCGATTTTTCCTGAATGCGGAGATGATGCGTGAAAAACAATGCTGCGGTTTGTATCTGCAGATGTGAACGTAACCTAAAAAATGAATACAATCCGGACTGAAAAAACGATCACACTGAACGCAATCGCCAAAAAAAAAAACTGATTGAACTTGTGTCTAAAGCCATCCGTTTTTTCCTGAACTAATCCTGACACATTCTGTATTGCTCGCGTGAAAGAAGGAAGGAATATACTTGACGTTATAATCTATGTGACAGTAATCAGAAAGCATCGCGTCTATTGTCCACGCTCCCTCAGGACGCTGACTGGATGCGCCCCCCTCCCCTTCACCCCGGGTCGTGGCTTTTCGGGGCGGAACAACAATGGCCTCTGAAATTCTTCTGGTGACTTTTTATCTGAAGCGCAAAGGTTCTCATTTCTGGTTTCACCAGTAGTCAGCAAATATTTGGAAAGTCTGTTCACATTTTACGCCGAATCTTTCATTGAAAACGCCACCTTGAATACAAACAAGTGGCACAGGCGGAATATGCCGCGTGTAAAACGGTCCTCGGCAATTAGCACGGGCACTTCAGTCTGTCATTCACACAAACGTAGTTTTTTTTCCATGATTATTCACTTCAATAGGTCGGCAAACAAAATGGAAATGACTGTGTGCATTCCGTGTCCATATGTTCGTGTGGCCGTTCCGCAATAAAACAGAATGTGTTCAATAAGGGGCGGGCCGTTCCGTTCCTCAAAATGCAGAACGCACATGGCCAGTATCCATGTTTTGCGGATAAGCAATTTGTGGACGGCAAAACATCCAGTGGTCGTGTACATGAGCTTTAAAGAGGATTTTCCGATCCTTTTACCCTGAGGATAGCCCATCGATATGATCGGCGGTGGCACGACTCCCCACACCCCTGCAGATCAATTTTTCGGCAGTAGCTCCGGCGCTGGAAGTTGGTGTCAGAACTACCGCTCCGTCTTGGGCCACATGCGAGAACATTTCGAGGCCTTTGAATTCAGTAGGATATCATCCTCCATCTTATACCCTATTGTGTACATTTATGAATCACCTGAAGAAGGCTCTTGTGCTCCTTCTCGAGCATAGCCAGCTCATGGCTTTGAAATGAAGGAGATGATATGATCTTCTTCAGCCACTATGGCCTACATCATGTGGCACCATAGGGCAACCATGTTAGGAACCCACTTTGTAGATTGATAGAGCCCAGGGGTGAACCTAGCCTTTCTGTTGCCTGAGGCAAAAATTAAAACAGCTAACCCCTTCCCCCCCAATGCCAATTTATTGATCTAATCCCTTTGCCACAATGAAAGCGCTCATTAGCCATGGCCCTTCCGCTGCCCCCCACTTGCCCTGTGGCGATCGCCTCACCTGGCCTCATTGGCGGTGCACCCCCGATAGAGCCCATACATGAAACTTCATAGCTCCCACAGCTGAGTGTGAGCCCCTTAATGCCTGGGGCCCTGATGGTGGCTCTGCCAATTTCAGCACTTCTTAGAAGATGAGTCAGGCTCTGATCAAGCGTGTGTCGGGGTTTCTGTTTACTTACACCATATACTTACCTTGTTCCTAACAGCAGCAGGATATCTGCTGCTCTAGTCTGTGGAGGAGGTGAAGCCGAGACTGACGGCCAGCCCAGGCCCCCGCACAGACAAGCGGTGTGGAGAGCCAACAGGGGGGAGGAAAGATGGAGCAGGGAGCCGATGCCGGCGACGGCTCTCTGCTTCATTATGGCAACTGTTTCTGCTTCCTATGGACGCAGGGACAGCTGCCAGAAAGTGGGACATACCTCCAGGACTGTTAGGAGGTATGATGTAGTAAAGGTAATCTTCTTACCAGTGACTGTATTTGTGAGTTACTTACTCACTTTCTGTCCTGTGTCAGTTAAAAATCAGAGTGCTGATCACATGACACAGCTGAGGATCAGAAAGAAGGGGATAACTCACAAATACAGTCACCTGTAAGAAGATTGCATTCACTACAGATTACATCATGTTCCTTTCTAACCGGTCAGAGAATATAAATTTTTGTGGGAATGCTTTTATAAAGAGGTTTTCTGGAGGTCTGACTTGCAGCACTCCCACTGATCTGCAGTTTGAAGAGGCCACAACACACCAAGCGCAGCACCATACATTATATAGTGGCTGTGCTTGGTATTGCAGCCTAGGCCCATTCACTTGAATGACACTGAGCTGCACATAGGTCATGTGCCCGATGAACGTGACGTCATTGATCTGGGAAGAGGCCGCAGCGCTCAGTGGAGCACCACAACCCCTTCAAACAGCTGATTGGTAGGAGTCCCACCGATCACATATTCATGTCCTATCCCGACGACAGGCCATCAAAAATTAAAATCCTGGAATACCCCTTTTAACCATTACTGCTATATAACTTGATGTCTCAGTCTTCCTGGTTTTGGTCTCATTACTGATCAGTTACAATCTAAACTCACTAAAGAATTCTGATTATTCCCATGAGAATGACTGCTGCGTACAGGCACAAGAGGCGACTCCTCAACTTCCTCAACAGATTTCGAGGCCAAAGCGATAGAGTCATTTGCATGACAGATTAACAGTGAGGAAGGGCCTTTACTGCAGCTCTCTGGCATTTTTACACTGATGTTATGTAAACTCAAGGAGGCCACCAGGAAGGGGAGGGAGCCTGAGGTATCCTGCGTGGTAACTCTATACTCTAGGCACTTTACTGATTTACAAAAACACAGAAGGGACAGAACTGCGGTTTTATGGCAGATTTCTTAAGGATATTGAGTGTTTTGCAGCAGATGGCCTCCGTAAATGTGTAAACGTTAAAGGGGTTATCCAAATTCTAAAAGATCCCCCCCAATGCCCCTGATGATGTCACTGGCACAAATGGGCAGTGTACAGCGCTATTCTGGGCAGTTTTAGAGATGGGTATCAGTGATCATACACTCCATGATCTATAGACTATGTATCCCCATGTAATAGACTAGTAGTAGTATATATCATCCAGCAGATACACTCCATGATCTATAGACTATGTATCCCCATGGAATAGACTAGTAGTAGTATACAGGTATATCACCCAGCAGATACACCCCATGATCTATGCGCTATGTATCCCCGTGTAATAGACTAGTAGTAGTATATATCACCCAGCAGATACACTCCATGATCTATAGACTATGTATCCCCGTGTAATAGACTAGTAGTAGTATATATCACCCAGCAGATACACTCCATGATCTATACAGCTATGTATCCCCATGGAATAGACTAGTGGTAGTATATATCATCCAGCAGATACACTCCATGATCTATACGGCTATGTATCCCCATGGAATAGACTAGTAGTAGTATATAGCACCCAGCAGATACACTCCATGATCTGTACGCTATGTATTACCATGTAATAGACTAGTAGTAGTATACAGCACCCAATCTCTGCAGTCCATGGACTATACGACAGGTAATGTACACTTGACCTATATCTTTTCTAGAAATCCAGGTTATCTATTACACAGAACTACAGATATTATGCCATATTGCCTTTAACCTACAACAGCCGGGCCTCACCTGACCGTGACAACCCTCCCTTCCCATGACCTCATGAGCTGCCTTTGGGAGGAGACTAGTTTTGGTCTATGTCAAGATGTTCAGGAAATTATATGAAAGAAAGTAACAGTCACTAAATCTTACAGGTTAAATGCCCTCAAAATAATCTTCTGGTACATCAGATCCGAGGATAGAAAGTCATGCTGAAGTCTGTGATCAGGGCCATAGCTATAGGGGGAACAGAGGAGCATTTGCCCCTGGACCTTTGTATCTGAGAAGACTTATAGGTCCCTGTGCACTTAAGGACTCATGCACACGACCGTTGGGTGTTTTGCGATCCACAAAACATAGATACTGGCAGTGTGTATTCAGCATTTTGCGGAATAGATCAGCCGGCCCATAATAGAACAGTTGGACAATATTAGGACATGTCGTTGATACAGTTGACAACTTTGTCACCATGCACAGGATAGTGATATAGTTAAATACTGCAGGCAAGGGTGCACCTTGCCTTTCTGCTCCCTGAGGCGAAAACTGAAATGGCGCCCACCTCCAATGCCAATTTCTTAAGCCCTTTGCCACAATGAAAGCGCTCATTGCACATGGCCATTCCGCTGCCCTCCTCTTGCCCCTACCTAGTGCTGCCTGAGGCGATCGCCTCACCTGGCCTCATTGTGGGGCACCCCTGGCTGCGCTGAGGGTAGCAATATTCGGTGCTGCACTGTACTATTTGGTTCTGCTGAGACAGTAATTTGTGTTGCATTGTGGTATTGAGGTCTGCTGAGAGGGTATTTTGTGCTGCACCAGCTTACATCTGATGTCCCTGCCTACTTGTGTTGCCCTTTCTGTCAATTTGGACCCGCCTGTAGCACAATGCCACTTTTGATAATTTTTCCAGGACCACGTTTTGTTCCCAGTCCACCCTTGTCCCATCCAAATGATGGTCAGAAACCAGTCTAAGGGTCCATTCACACGTCCGTATTTGTGCACATCCTGGAAAACGGTCAGTTTTTTGCGGATCCATTGTACCGCAAAAAAACTCAATTTTTCCAGCACATCCGTTCTGTTTTTCCGTAAAAAAAACGGAAAGGATGTATCCATATGTCATCCGTTTTTTGTGGATCCGCAAAAAAACGGAAGGAGTAATCAAATCTTTTTTTTTTTTCTACCCTCCTGGAACGGAATCCGCAAATGCGGATGGCTTTCCGCATGTCTTCCGCATTTACAGACGTCCCATAGACTTGTATTGGGCTACGGACCGCAAAATCGGAGGAAAAGTAGGACAGGAGGATTTCTGTTTGCGGATCCACAAAACGGAACGGAGAAACGGATGCAGACAACATACGGTTCAATGTCCGCATTTTTCGGGACCCATTGAAATGAATGGATCCGCATACTATCCGCAAAAAACGTCCCAAATTGTGGAACGGACGTGGATAGGATGCGGATGACAAATCAGGAAGTGTGAATGGGGCCTAAGGCTAGGGCTACAATCTGACCTTTTGTAGCTCGACTGATTGATTTTAACGATTGGATGACAGCTGCAGTCCATGAGATTGCATTCAACTAAATGCATGCATCTGAGCCGAAGCTGTAGGTCAATAGTTAAAATCAATCAGTCGAGCTACAAAAAGTCACAAAAGTAGCCATACACTATAACTTGCTTTTCTTAAATCACTAGTTCAAGCAGCCAGCTCTACACATCAGCCCTGACATTCCTGGCATTCCTCCCACATATAGGTCACCCAGATGTCCAGGAGATAGCTCTGCGTATGGACCTCCTTTTAACCCCGTACCATAGCATGTTTGTACATCACAGCTTCTGACCCCATTAGATCAGTGATTGACAGCTGTGTCCTTGTTGTAATGATCAGAATTAGAGAAACCTCGGATTCTGTCTATTTAACCCCTTAGATTCAACAATCAACAGGCTTTGAAAGCGGCAAGGGTCTCCCTCTATCACATCACCACATTGGGCTGAAGTTTTATCTTCTGCTAGACCTTAGGAGCCCGGTATTATAAGGGAAACATTATTATGTCAGAGCATGGGCCCATTGGTGGTCGGTGCCAGTCCAACCCTGCATCAACCCCACTTGAGATGTAATCTAGGAAGTGCCGATTCATTGGTTTGGCAGTCGGAGACCAAACAATGGCCTCTGGGTCTGTCAAGTATGGGAGCCTATGAGGCCCTGACAGGCAGGCATATTATACTCACTACATAATTGACTGTGCAGACAGTATGTAAAGGCCTCTCGAACTTTGAAGAAGAACCACTACACCACGGAGACCAGTGGCGTACATAGACACGTAAGGGCCTCATAGCAAGGGTGAAACCAGGCCCCCTACACAGGACAGAAGGGTTTCTGCCTAAACCCTTTTCAATTACCCTGACCAAGTTTTCACCTCCAGTAGATGAGGAGATAATCCCAACTAAGACTGGGCCCCTTCTTGCCCTGGGCCCCATAGCAGTCCCATGGTCTGCCGCTGTGGTAGTTACGCCCCTGACTGAGACCACACAACAATTGAGGCTACAATAAACTATCTGTGCTTAGAAATTTCAGCCTCACCTATAACAAGAGTACAAAAGTCTCTTCTTTTCTCTCCTTCCACCATCGTGCAGGTCCTCCGATCCCACTGGCTGCCCAGGCTCAGTTGTCCACTACTGTCCTATTATGTCACCAGACTGGCGGGTAAAAGCTCCGTCTTTTTATGACCTTGCGACAGCCTACGTGGGTGACACAACGCGTCCGCATAACCCATACCCACAGTGACCAGGCCAATAACAGTCTTCTTCCCTGTCCATAATGGAGCCCGGGGCCAACACTCACCAGCATCATATTGAGGGGAAAGTGCCAGCTAAGGGTCACATGCACTAACCCAGGAATGCTCAGTCTGCGGCCCTCCATCTGTTGTAAAACTACAACTCCCATCATGCCCTGCTGTAAAATGATAGGTGTAGGCTGTCCAGGCATGCTGGGATTTGTAGTTTTGCAACAGCTGGAGGGCCGCAGGTTGGGCATCCCTGCTCTTACCCATTATACACCAACTGGAGCGTCATTATCTGCACCGTACATTCACAGGGTCCAGTTGCTATGATTCTTGTACTGCCTGGATTGAAATGATTTAATGGTCTTATTAAGGGCTCAATCAGACTGCTGTATGAATGAGTCTGCATCTGTTCCGCAATTTTGCGGAGAGGGTGCAGACTCATTCATTTCAATGGGGCCGCAAAAGATGCAGACAGCACACCGTTTGCTGTCAGCATCCGTGGTTCAATTCCGTGGCTCTGCGGAAAAGATAGAACATGTCCTATTGCGGATTGCAATTGCGGAAAAGAATAGGCATTTTCTATTACGGGTGCGGCCATGTGCATTCCGCTATTTGCGGCCGGTGTTTTGCAAATCCACAGTGGAAATTCCAAAGAGCGAATTCCGCTTTGGAAATCCACCACTTAAATTCACATGCTGCGGATTTAAAATGCAACTTTTTTGTCCATCTAGGCCCCAAAGCAGTCGTATCCCCCCCCTTCCCCAGATCCCATTATATTCACTGGGGCGAACGGTAGTATCTGGCCTGACTGGATTCCGTGTCTGCCAGAACACCCTGCTGGACCTGTTAAATGCCTACGTTTTTCAGTATGTGCCCTTAGGGCTCATGCACATGACCATAGCCTGTTTTGCAGTCCACAAAATACGGATACTGGCCGAGTGTGGTGCGCATTTTGGGGAATGGAACGTCCTTCCCTCTATAGAACAGTCCTATCCTTGTCCGTAAAGCAGACAAGAATAGGACATGTCCTATTTTTTTGCGGGTGCCACAGGACAGACTTACAGATGCGGACAGCAAATGGTGTGCTGTTTTATGGCCCCATTGAAGTCAGCATCCGACCTGCCCAAAATGGGGATCGAATGCGGAAAAAAAAAAAGTTTGTGTGCGTGAGCTCTTAGGCCCCATGCAGACTACCGTATTTCACGGCCCGTATCGGGCTGTGAAAGCCTGGTCTGTGCTGCCCCAGAGGACGGGAGCGCACAGCGTCATTGGTTGCTATGACGCCGTGCGCTTCCTGAGGCCGCCGCCGTACAGTGAAACACTGTACACGCCCTGTTTCACTGTACGGCGGCAGCCTCAGGAAGCGCACGGCGTCATAGCAACCAATGACGCCGTGCGCTCCCGTCCTCTGGGGCAGCACAGACCAGGCTTTCACGGCCCGTGAAATACGGTAGTCTGCATGGGGCCTTAGGCTGTGCTAAGATTCACACTATCAAATATGCAGTTCTCTTTGATGTGCAGGTTAGTGTATCCCATTCACCATATTTCTACAGAATCTGTCACAAAGCTTCCAACTCAACTGTAAGGGTATTGTCGCAAGAATTTTTTTCGACAGGGATTTTGCTGCATAAACCACTCCAAAAAATGCTTGCAAATCATCTCCACTCATTTCAATGGGAAAACCGATTGTTAACTTCCACGCGCGCGCTGCTCTTTTTCCTCTCGCGGTTTTAAAAACCGCAGCATGGAAAAGAGTAGTGACATGTTCATTCCGCATCGAATTCTAATCCAAACTTCCCACTGAAATTGGCAGGATCAAAAATTGCAATGAAAACTGTGTTAGGGTAAAAACCGCATCCACAAGGAATCCTGAAGCGGGTTCCTATTCAGTTTTTTTTCAGAACAAAAAAATAAAAAATCCACGTAAATATTACTATCTGCAGTATAATAAGAAAAAAAAAATTGAAGGAAGAAACATCTTATTTTACATATTTTATTTAATGATCGTATACCGCTATATGTAAATTACCATGCAGGAGTTGTTGAGCAGCAGCCGCTCGGCAGAGGAACCATGGTGGCAACACGCTAAACAAATCTAATCTGTTTTGATGCTCCTGAGGAAAAGATACTGTGTCATCTCAAGTCTTTCATTGTTCTTCCTGTTACGCTCCACATACCACAACCAATTTTTGCCTTATGCCCCTTTCACACGAGCGGGAGACTCGCATGTCTCCGCAACGCATCTACAGGGCTGGACTCCTGCATTGACTGGGATTGCATATTATGCTATGCGATCCCTGTCAGTGCCGAGTCCAGCCCTGTAGATGCGTTGCGGGAGACATGCGAGTCTCCCGCTCGTGTGAAAGGGGCATTAGGCAGCAGAAATATTTGAATTGGCCTTGCTTGGTATATTTGTTATGGTCATTAACCCTACTTTGTTTTGTTCTTGTTTTGTTTTAATTTTTTTCTTCCCTCTAAGCTTGTATTTTGTAAGGGCCACATTTTATTTAGGCTTTTTATTTTTTATTTTATTCTTTATATTTTTATTTATATATATATATCTATTATTTAATCTGGCATTGAAAAACAGGAAATAAATTCTCTGTGGGGTAAAAAAAAAAATAGAATTCCACAATTATTTTTTATAGCATTCACTGTTCACTAAAAATGGCATTACGACTTTATTCTTCAGGTCAGTACGATTACCTAAATACCAAATGTATATAGTTTTTATTTTGTTTTACTACTTAAAAAAAAACTAAAAAGCTTTGAAAAAACGTTTTTTCTTTGCGTATTCTGATGCCCATCACTTTTATATAATGTATTTCCATCTGCAGAGCTGTGTGAGGGTTGTTTTTTTGTAGAGCAAACTGTATTTTTTTTTTATTGGTGTCATTTTGGGGTACATACAGATTTTTTATTACATTTTATTTCGATTTTTAATTTTTGGGGAGGGGGTCCATTTATTTTTCCTGTTACAGCTACTGTTCACGGTACACGATAAATGTTTTTATATTTTAATAATTAAGATTTTTTAGGCAATACCAATTATGCTTATTTATTTTATTTTTATAGATAAAACTGGGAATGGTGGGTGATTTGAATTATTAATATTTTTATTTTTGTTTACATTTTTTATTTTTACTATAATTTTTAGTCACCTTAGGGGTCTTATACATTCGATCTTTTGATCACTTATGCCAAAGACTGCAATAGTATGCTTCTGCAGTCTATGGAACTTTTACTGGCTGCTTATTAAGCCCTGCTCAGCCACAATGTGGAAGACCATGAATGAAATAGTCAATCCTCTGTTACATCAGTCACTAACTGTCTCTGAAAGTGACATCAAATCAGGATCTGAGCTTCAGGAGCTTCATAAAATGTGTTCACAGCTGCTCACAAGCCTAAGATCACCATGCACAATGCCAAGTGTTAGCAGCAGTAATATAAATCATGTGTCATTCTTAGGCTCTGCAGTAATGGAAACGGGTTGTGTGGAGTGATGACATTTCATTATCCGGAAGTCTGATAGAGGTGTTTCGTGGATGTCAGGAGAACACTACCTGTCCGAACGCATACTGACTACTCTACAATTGGGCGGTGGAGGCATAATGTTCGAAGGCAGTTTCAGGGTTTGGCCTCTTATTTCCAGTAAAGGTTAATGCTACACATTGTAGACAACTGCATACCTCCCGACCATCCTGGATCCGGCAGGACAGTCCCAGATTTCGGTGGCTGTCCCATGGTCCCAGAACGACTGAGGTATGTCCATAGGACACAGAGAGAGTTGCCTGTAATGGTGAAGCAGGGAGCTGTCCACTCCCCGCTTCACCATTCAGCTCAGATGCCAGCGCTCTCCAGCAGCAGCAAGATACTGTCACGCGTGCTGGCCGGCCAAAAAATCGGCCTCTGCTCCTCCTACACAGCAAGCGCGATGTGTGACAGTATCCTGTTGCTGCTGGGGAGCGCAGGGTGAGCTGTGATGATCATCTGAGCAACTACTATAGGTATTCACTGTTTTTTTTTCTTCCTGTGAAGGGGGCACATATTGGGGTATAACCAGGGGCGTAACGATCGCGGTTGCAGAGGGTGCGACCAGGCCTGGCGGGGGTTGTAATGACAGCACTCTGACAGGCCCCAGCATGAAGTACAGTGTGCCGGGCCCTGTCAGAGCGCTGTTCAACTACTTGTAATATGCGCCGCAGGGGGAGCACAGGGACACGAGAGGAGCTGGGGGGATAGGTGGACTTACACTGCCCGGCAGTTCTTGTCACTGCCGGGCTGATGGTCTCCATAGTGAAGCAGGGAGCTCCCTACTTCACTGTTCTTCAGAGCTCCAGCGCTCCCCCTGCAGGCCACACATGGCGCTGCTGGCTGTGAGAGGAGCGCTGAAAGCCCGGCAAGAGGCCTCCAGCACAGCCAGCAGCGTGATGTGAGTGCTGGAGAGCTTCCTCAGGGAAGAACTTAAGTATGTGGTTTTTTTTTTTTTTTTTTTTTTTTAAAGCTGCCAATTGGAGGAAAAGGGGGGTAACAGAGTGAGGGGGCACAAAAGTGGGCACATTATTAAGGGGACAACCTAATCTGGCATAATTACTTTGAGTGAGGGGGGCACCTAATCTGGCATACCTACTGGGAGGGGACACCTATGTGAGCATAACTACTGGGAGGGGGCACCTATGTGGCATAACTACTGGGAAGGGGTACCTATCTGGCCATAACTACTGTGAGGGGGCACCTATGTGGCATAACTACTGAGAGGCGGCACATATCTGGCCAAAACCACTGTGAGGGGGGACCTATCTGGGCATAACCACTGTGAGGGGGCACATATCTGGGCATAACCACTGTGAGGGGGAGCGTATCTGGGCATAACCACTGTGAGGGGGCACATAATCTGGCAAAAGTACTGTGAGGAGGCACATAATCTGGAATAACTACTGTGAGGGGGCACATAATCTGGCATAACTACTGTGAGGGGGCAGATATGTGGGTATTAGTGCTGTGTGATAGCACTTAGGGGACATGTCCTAGATTACCCTGCTATACATTGGCATAGCTCAGTCTTACAGGCCAGCACAGCGCCCCCTGCTGTGATTTCACAGGGGCAGTCACCATCCCGTCCTTATGTGATTCTTCTTTTTTTTTTATAAAAAAAATAAATACTGTAAAGGGGGAATATATCTGGGCAAAACTACTGGGAACATATCTGGGTATAGCTACTGTGAGGGACATAATATGGGCACAACTACTGTGAGGAGCACAATGTGGGCATTACTACTATGAAGGAGGCACATGCGGGCATTACTACTGCGAAGGGGGCACAACTATTGTGTGGTGGCATAAAGGGGGAATAATTACTGCGGGGACAAAAAGGGGACTGGGTGTGTATAATTATGTTTGAGTGAAGTTAGAGGCATAGCCTAGTATGAAAATATTTGCTGCCAGTGCTCTTTGTGCTTTTCAAAAGTTAATTATTATTATTAAATAAACGCTAAATGTCTGGTCTGTGAGGTATGATGTGATCCAGGAGAGGGCCAGGTCAGTGATGCCAAGAGATGAGTGAGTTTGTAACATAAGGGAGTGGTCGGCGGTGTCAAAGGCAGAGGACAGGTAAAGGAGGAGGACAAAGTAATGTGTTTTGGTTAGCAAGTCATTGCTGACTTTGGTAAGGGCAGTTTCAGTTGAGTGGTGGGGTCGGAAGCCAGATTGTAGCCGGTCAAAGAGGGAGCAGGAGGAGAGGTGAGAGGAGAGGTGAGAGGACAGTTCAGGGAAGATATGGGAGATGAGAAATAGGCCTGTTTTGCATCAGTGAGTGAGGATTTGAAAATGAGGAGGGATTGCTTGTATGTGATGAAGTGCACTGCAGCCCTGGAAGCTTCTCTGAGCTTTTTGGTCAGGCTGGTATGCCAGGGTTGTCTGTTGATTTTTGGGGTTTTGTTGTGTGTGAGAGGGGCCGCAGAGTCCAGAGCTGTACTTATTGTGGTGTTATACATAGTGGTGACAGCATCTGCGTCCTGGAGGGAACATATGGTAGAGAGTGGCAGAAGAGAGTCACAAAGCAAGTGAAAGTCAAGATGTTTAAGGTTCCTAGGGGGGTGCGCTACTGTGTGGACCAGGGAGCAGCAGAAGAGATCAGTGGAGAGAAGGTGAGTAGGTTGTGGTCAGATAGGGGGAGAGGTGAATTAGAAAGGTTAGATAGGGAGCAGAGGTGGGTAAAGATCAGATGCAGAGTGTGACCATCTCTGTGGGTGGGAGTGGAGGAAGAGAGTGATAAAAGCTTAGAGGGGGCTGAGTGTCGAAGGGGATGTTGAAGTCACCCATGATGATAGTGGGGATGTCATCAGAAAGAAAGTGTAGGAGCCAGGTGTTAAAGTGATCAAGAAAGATGGTGGCTGGGCCTGGGGGGGGGGGGGCGTAAATGACAGCTACTTGGAGGTTGAAGAGAGAGTAGATGCGAACAGTGTGTACTTCAAATGAAGTGAGCATAATGGAGGGTAGCAGTGGAGTTGGGCTGTAGGGGCAGTTGTCTGATAGGAGAAGACCAACTCCTCCACCATGTTTGCAGCCGGGGCGGGCGGTGTGAGTGACATGAAATCCACTATAAGAGGCAGTGTCAGAGGGTGTCATCCATGTTTCTGTGAGACCCAGAAAGGAAAGTTTGTGAGAGATGAAGAGATCATGAATGTAGGACAGTTTGTTACAGACAGAGCGAGCGTTCCATAATGTTCCTGCAAGAGGAACCAAGGGAGTAAGGGTCAGGGGAATGGTTTTAAGGTTTAAGGGGTTGCAGAAATTTGTTGAAGGAGAGCGGTAGTGGGAGGTAGAGGTGATAGTGAGGATTTGCTTAAGGGGGCCTGGATTTGGAGAGATATCACCAGCAAGAGGAAAAGCAGAGAAAGTGTTAGTAGGAGGAAGTAGGAGAGGGCATTAGGTGGCTGTGTGTGTTTGGGAAGGAAGTGTTTTATGTGCTCAAAAAGGTTTGTGAAAGTTGGGAGGTATGGAACAGATCTAATTTTCAGACAACAGTTTGGGGAAGGACCTTTCCTGTTCTAGCATGACAGCACCCCAGTATACAAAATGAGACCAATTCCATGGCTGAATTAGTGGCATGCACAAAGTTTACAATACAGAGTGAAGTTGAAACAAATCCCAGGTTCAACACAAATGAACATTAGTGAGAACTGGGGATGAGCGATAATACTTTGTTTGAATACTATATGGAGCGAGCGCTCCGTACAGTATTAGAATGTATTGGCTCTGATGAGCCGAAGTTATTACTTTTTATTACTTTAAAGTCTCACGAGACTTTCGCATAATAACTTAATAAATTAATTACTATAAAAAACACATTTCCCGAACTCGGGTTCGGTTCCAAAGTACCAGTTCGGGAAATGTTTTTTTTACAGTTAAAATTAATTTATGAAGTTATTACCTGAAGTCTCGGTAGACTTCGCGAAGTAATGACTTCGGCTCAGCAGAGCGCTCGTTCCGTTCAATATTCAAAGAAGTACGGTATTATTCGAATTTACTTTTTTCTCTGCTGACATCTAGTGGCCAAAATGAAAAGTGCAAATGTTTTACATT
>ONZH01021439.1:0-30853 GCA_900303285.1 Rhinella marina
TTTGATTGCTTGTTATTACATTTTTTGGGGTGGGGACTTAGGATAAAACTGCATTTCTGGCTTTTTTTTTTTTTTACGGTGTTCACCTTATGTGATATTTTTCATGATATTTTTGTAGTGCGGGCAGTGTGTCGGACTGGGTACCTAGGGCCCAGCAGTAAAATTTATTTTGGGGGCCCACCGTACGGATTCATTCAATATAATAAATAATCTAACAAGTTTTTTTTTATATGAACATAGGCTGGTTGAGGGGCTGTACATTGTTCATATGTATGTAGTACAGTAAGTCTACTGTGTTATGTGCCACTTGTGCAAGGGGTGAGAGACTAGGGGCCCATCTTGCTCAGGGGCCCACCGGGGGATTCCCCTGTACCCCCTGTGGGCCAGTCTGAGCCTGAGTGCAGGTTCTGAACTCCAAGATGGAGGAAAGATTTGTGATGCTCCTTGTTTGATGATTTCTGTGTACTGATTTATTGTCATATGTCCAGGAATAGAGCAGGAGGATAGGCTGTTTTCATTCACTGACAGCAATCAGAGAGATATTATTATTATTATTTATTATTAGAAAGTCACAGAAAATTTCTCTTCGAGGCATTTCAAGACCAAAGGCAGTAAAATATCCTGTTAAACTTGTTCTTCGGGTTGTGTGGATCACTATGTATTAACCACGTGCGTCTCAGATCTGTCAGTTACCCAGAGGCTTGTGTATTGTCTCCTGATAAGGACAGAGGCCGCACATGGTATATACAAGCCTGGTGATAAATATAACACCTCTGTTTCCCGCCTGTTATATATAATGTATTATTGTACATTTATTTGATATTCTTTTCCCTTTTTCATCCGAGGTTGTGTTTTCTGCCACTGGTGGGTTCATACGGTATGGGAGGCAAATCCAGCCAAAAATTAAATGAAAAAGCGAATAAAATTAAATAAATAAAATGAAAATTCAAATAACTTTGTGACATTTCTTTGGGCACGTGTGAAAATATCATGACAAAATAAAAATAACATGAAATTACTAATTTGCTATTTTATTTTTCACTCAAGCATGGGTCATTTTATTATCTGGGTCAGTATGATTACAGCGATACCAAATACATTTTTTTTTAACGTTTTACTACTTTAGCGCAATTAAAAACCCCTTTTAAAAAAAATCTTTTTGCATCGTTGTATCCCGAGATCCATGACTTTTTTTATTTTCCTTTCTACTGAGCTGAGTGAGGGCCTGATTTTGCAGGATGACTTTTAATTTTCAGTGGCATCATTTTGGGGTGCATAACACTTTTTGATTACTTTTTATTAAATTTTTTTGGTGAGGACTAAGTAAAAAGCAGCTTTTTGTTGTTGTTTTTTTACGGCGTTCACCGCACAAGATATTTTGCCTGATATTTATGTAGTGGGGGTCGTTATGATGTGGAGGAGATTTTATTTTTGAAATTTTTTTCCATTGAAAAGCATATTTTTATCGGATTTTTTTTTTGCTAAAAATGAAATGAAAATGAAATAAGCTTTTTTTTAAAATTTTCATTACCATACTGGTAATTCACGTCAAATCTAAAATAAGAAAATAAATAGGAAAGAAAGTTCAAACTTCACTTTGGCTTTGTTGTATTCCCCAGAACTGCATAATGAGTGTCAAAAGTAAAAATGAAAACGCAAAATTTAATGCAAAAATTCCTTTTCTAAAGACATGTCCGTGTCCGTGCTCAAATCCGTGAGTAGGTGGTCAGTGAGGCATCCGTGAAGCTGTCCGTGAAGGATCCGTGTTGGGTCCGTGTTTTGCCATCCGTGTTTCACTGACACTGAACAGCTTGAAAAAAATTTTCAAAGCATCCTTTCTTAATGATCCGTGAAACACGGATGCAACACGGATGGCATCCGTGAGGGATACGTGGGTTTCACGGACTCATGACTATAATTGCGTGAGGGATCCGGGGAACACGCTCAAGATAGGACAAGGCATCCGTGCTAAAAACACTGACCCACGGACGTGCTGAAAACACTGATGTCTGAATACACACATTGAATTGAATGGGGACGTGTGCTGTCCGTGGAGAACCCGTACAGCACACATACGTGAAACACCGACGTGTGAATGAGGCTTAACTGTGATATGCTACAGATGTGACTAAAGGCCCAGCTGCTTGCATCATGTGACCAGCTGACATGATGTAGTGGGGCAGGTGACCGTTGCGGCCAGCCATTGGCTGCAGGGGTGTCATATTAGATGCTGAGGCAGAGGCAGTCAAGGGCGGGGAGAGAAGGAGATGAGACCCACCAGTGGGCAGCTTCCCTTTTGCATCTCTGACTAGGAGGATGGTTTTCCAACCCCCATCACCCCAGATGGCCACAATCCCTTTAAATCCTGCTCTGGGATTTTTCTGTCTTAGTTACTGAGGTTTAATCCTGGTGTGCTGCTTACTGTGTGCATTCTGTGAGTATTCTTCTTTGTACTGTGTTTGACCTTGGACTGTTAGTACAAGTTCTTGATCTGTCCCCTCTGTCGGCTAGCAGCTACCCGGCGAACGCTCATAGGATACCATACCACCTGCAGGGGCTGTTCAGGGTTAACTAGTACATGAGTGGGATTGCCTGTACCGGGCGGCTATTCCACTGTAGTCAGTGGCCCCTGTAGTTATCTGGTTGTTGCGCACCACGTTTGCCAGCTCTTGCTGAAGCAAGTGGCTAATACCAAATCTGAGGGTGGATTTTTTTATGTGGCATTTTATTTATTTTTTAGTATTTTTTGAAATTTTGACTTTTATGTATTTAATGTGAAGAGTGAGAAAAGGATTGGAAGATAGAAAACGATACTTCTGAGAAATAGGCGAGTAAGCCTCGAAAGAGCCGGAGCAAAAACTCGAGTTGTAATTATCAAGTTCGACTTTGGATTTTGAAACAGTAATGTATGCGCAGAACCGAACTCTAACGTCAGAGATGGGATCAGGGGTTGTTTCACTTGTACTTGGGAGGATGAGGTCACAAGCAAGTCTTGCGTTACTTGTGGCATTCAAAACTCCCCAATAAAATATAAATTTAATACTTATACTATTCACCCTCTACATATGGGTCTGATGCATAGGCAGCTAGTAGAGCATCTCAGCTCTGTACAGAGAAAAGGGCTCCATATTTTTAATAAAGACCAACTGAAAAAGTTATTTTTAGCTCAAATGAGAACAATGATAAAGAACAAGAATAATTTTTAAAAAAATGCCGCCAAATGTGTACATAGCTGACCTCAGGTCGTGTGTGGTATTGTCCATTTCTTCTATGGACAGGCACAGCCCGTACAACCCCTTGAACAGGAATATTGGGGCGATTCATATCTCGTGTACGGCTGGAGGCTGAGCTGGTGTGAACGTGACCATGTAGAGTTTTAAATCTGTTCCTTCCCCTTTAAATTGTTGAGAGACATTCTTCACATAGTGATACAACAGACAACAGACATGTAAGGTGCAATGTGACCTCAGCCCAAGACAGGAAGATCTCCGCATTTAGAAGAGGAAGGAGTCACAGTTTTATAGTGGGCTCTCCAGGAGAATGTCAGGAGGACATGGCCTACCACCTTCACCACCACCTTATGAGGACCTGTTTCCACCCGGCCAGCAGTACAATGTGCATTGTATCTACAACGAGGCCTTTCAGATGGATTATTTACCACCACCCGACCAGGATAATGGTGGTGACAGGTCAAACAGTTTCTCAGTTCCACCCTTTTATCTGTAGTCAGGCCTTCTCCTCCAGATTACTGTGAATTACCTCCAAGATACTTCTCAGGAGATACTCCACCATTAGATCTTTTACTGCCAGAAGATCCTCCACCATTATCAGCTGCGGAAGTATCTGCCCAACAAAATGACATTGTATCACGTCGGTCTTCTTCAACTACATTGTGCCGATGTGGTAAAATCTTCACTGTGATAAATCTCATCCTCTTCCCACCGCTTGGAATGATACCTCTGCTTTATTCTTTGTTGGTAAGTTGGTATCTATCTATCTCCTATCTATCTATCTATCTAATATCGCTCTATTATCTATCTATCTATCTATCTATCTATCTATCTATCTATCTATCTATCTATCTAATATCGCTCTATTATCTATCTATCTATCTATCTATCTATCTATCTATCTATCTATCTATCTGCCTATATGCATGTCTGTCTATCTATCTATCTATCTATCTATCTATTTTTATAGAATACATTTATAATAATTGTACTATTTCTCATGCCATCCAGGGAGGAGATCCCGCTACACTCTGTTACATAAACGGGATTATCACACCGTTAGTTATTTCCATGTATGTGACGTTATTAATCCTGCTCCCTCTGTCATTGGAAAATCGGAACAGTACGCCACCTGGTGGATCCTCCTCGGTCACTTCATCTTCTGTGCACTGTTGTTACTTCAGTAACAGCTTTAAGAATACAATGACTTAGGCCTTATTCACACAAACGTTGTTCAGATCTTCAATTTTCTGCACGGAGCTAAGAAACTTCCTTTTTTTCTGTGGCCCATGTCCTGTGCGGACTTCTACATATATCGCTACTGTACTAAAAAATTGTTTATGGATATTAACATTCACACGCACCTCAACATAACTGTAATGTCATGGTGCACAGGAAATGTATGGAGCATGCTCAACAATGAGCAGAAGATGTGAGCTCCACCCCCTGACTACCTATTGTAACAAATCTTCTTGTTTCTCAGGAGTCAGGACAGCAGATGTGTCATGTAATTTGTCTGGATTACAGCACAGGCAGAGAAGTGGAAAGATCTCATAGGGCCCCATAGCAAAACCCCTCCCAGATCGGGTATCTGCAATAGTTTATTATATATTGTAATGTCATGTTATGTTTTAGGCACCATCACCGCATTTCAGGACAAGCATACTCAAAGGGGTTTTCCGAGATATTTTAACTGTTGCCCTATCCTCTGGTTCAGTATCTGATTAGTGGGGGTCCAACACCCGAGACCTCTGCTGATCACCCGTTTGAGAAGACACCACTTCTCATAGTAGTGCCGCAGCCTTCTAGTAGCTTTCCCCAGGCAATGTGACGTAACAGTCATGGAAGTGAATGAGTTGCGATACTATGCACAGCCACTATACAATGTACGGCGCTGTCCTTGGTGAGCTGAGAGAGGGCCACAGCTTTGCAGTGAGAGCAGTTGCCTTATTAAGCAACTGATTGGTGGGGGTTCCAGGTGTTGATCAGATACGGATGACCTATCCAGAGGAACACTAATCCAGAGGAACAGGAGGGTCCGCAGAAAAGCCCTTTTGCGGTACATCCAGCAATAATAAATACAAGGTGCAGTCTCTGTCACCAGATGATGAGGTATGGTGGCTGGTTAGATGGCACTCAGAAATATGCTAGCTGACAAAGTCTCTCCTGATTCCTCTTTACTATAGCTATTAAGATGGCACCTCAGACTATAGGTGTCCACTAGATAATGCAGGTTTTTAGATTTGCCTATCCTGCGCTGGAGTGATGGGTGTCTTAACTTGTTATTGCCCACTTTGCAGAACTTGAAATATGGTGATGGGTGTCTCAACTCATTATCCCTCACCTTGTAGCAGTGTCTGTAAAGCCGATTGTAGCTGATCTGTCTGCTGTCTGGAACGCTGTAGCTTCTACCAATTTTGTGGCCCTTGGACCTTCCAGCTCCTCTGGATCAGTGTTCCTCACAGTGGAGATGGGATTCTGGTCTTCAGGAGCAGGAGCTGATAGACGTGCTCCCTATCTCCTCACTAACCTAGCTTTCTCCTGACAGGAAGTCTGACCAGCCCACTCCTATCAAGAATCTCACTCCGTATCAGTAGTGGAGCCCAGTAGTTTTAAGGGTATTTGCCGAATGTGATTCTATGCTGTGTATGTACAGTGCTGTAATTCCTTCTAACAGGCTGGTGCTCTCTCGCGTGTAATTACATCCAATCACCCCTAGGTGGCGCTGGTACAACATGGAGATAAAGAAGTTGGTGTGAGGCAGATGAAAGCCAACTGAAACTAGATCAAGTTATGAAGTGAAGAGCAGCAGTTGAGACACAGAGAAGTGAAGTGTAAGAAAGAAAGGAAGGGCAGCATAAGTTTAGTTCCCAGCCAAGGCAAGTTACTTCCAGTGTCAGACCCAAGAAGTCAGATGCTCTAGCCAGACTGAAGGGTCTGAGAAGTGGACAACCAAAGCTAAGACTGGACCTGCTGTACCTGAATTGAGCTGACATTTAGCTCTGAGTTGTGTGCAAACCAAGGGTATGTCTCAACAGAAGGAAGAGTATTACCTCAGCCTATAGACTCCATTAGAACCCAATGTGAGACAGGAGTTAGCCTACGGTGACTTTTCCCAGTCTACAGGGAAGTACAAGTTTATATGTAGCTGCATTCCTCTATAGACAGTGTGGACAATACTTTGAGTAAGCCAGGAAGGCAAGACATATGTATAATGGCCACGTGAAGCAGTTTATTAATGTATACTCCACACTTGGAAGGTACTCAGCCAAATGTTACAATAGCCTCCCCAAGAGCCTGTTACTAGGATTACAGCCACAGCTAACTATGATGTGCTTTGTATGGATTACAATATAACTACCATACCTCTTCCATGTCAATGAACCTGTACATCTACGTCAAGACAATTGATAAAGTAAATGTTCCAGTTATTTAAACTGACTCCTCTTCATTCTACCATCTCATTTGCACCCAAAGGTGCTGGCCTCACAAACCTCAGGGACCCTGCCTTCCCTGCACCTAAAACACTGAACCATCAAGGGCATCTCAACCAACATCCAGCAGGAGATCCCTGAACACCAGAGTGTGCCCCGAAGGAATGCACTCTGGCCCTGGGAGCTGCAGAAATGTGAGTAACAACTACTACACTCATCAGGCCACCACATTCACACATTGCTCCTGGTCGCTGCAGCAGGACCTCTCATACGCCATCTGCTGTTGTAACAGTACATGACATAAGTTCAAAAGTTCAAAAATGCAATCATAGTCCTAGCGGCTTGTCCTCTTGTCAAGAAAGAGTCCCAGAAGCACAGACACCAGTCTTATGAACACAGGTGAGGGACACAAGATGCTCTAGTGCATCAGAATCTTTCCTTGGGTAAGGCACTTAAATGTTACTGGAATACAGATGGTTCTGCTTATCCTGAGATAACAAGTAACAACTGTGATTTTTTTTTTTTTTAACAAATTGTAAAATTGTAGGGCAATATAGGGTGGATTAGCTAGAGCAGTGATTTTCAACCAGTGTGCCTGTGCCGCGACACATGGTCGGGTGTGCCGCGGGGAAAGATCCCCTTGTATTTAGAGACCCCCATCAGACCTCAGATCAGCCCACCCAGCCACATAAGATAAAAATAAAAAATCTTACTTACCTGTTCTGCGCTGCGGCTGCCCTCCAGTCCGCGCTCTGCTCTCTTCCCTGGCGGCGCGCACTATGACCTGACGCTGCACGCAGCGTCAGGTCATAGTGTGCGCGGGCCAGGGACGAGAGCGGAGCGCGGACCGGAGGGCAGCCGCAGAACAGGTAAGAAAGGTTTTTTATTTTAATCTATGTGGCTGGGTGGGCTGATCTGAGGTCTGATGGGATTACGCTGATCTGAGGTCTGATGGGGGCACAATAGCATGATCTGAGGTCTGATGGCTGATGGAGGTTGATGGGGGCACAATATGGGGGGGGCTACAATAGTTGATGGGCGCTGATGGGGGCCATCTTCTGGTTGATGGGGGGGCACAATCGCTGATCTGAGGTCGGATGGGGCACAATATGCTGAGAGTCGATGGGGGCACATTCTGATCTGAGTTCTGATGGGGGCACAATACGCTGATCTGAGGTCTGATGGGGCACAATATGCAGATCTGAGGTTTGGGGCACAATACGCTGATCTGAGGTCTGATGGGGGCACAATATGAGATCTGAGTCTGATGGGGGCACAATACGCTGATCTGAGGTCTGATGGGGGCACAATACGCTGATCTGAGGTCTGATGGGGCACAATACTGATCTGAGGTCTGATGGGGCACAATACGCTGATCTGAGGTCTGATGGGCACATGGCTGATCTGATTCTGATGGGCACAATACGCTGATCTGAGGTCTGATGGGGGCACAATATGCAGATCTGAGGTCTGATGGGGCACAATACGCTGATCTGATGAGTCTGATGGGGGGCACAATAGGCTGATCTGAGGTGATGGGGCACAATACGCTGATCTGAGGTCTGATGGGGCACAATACGCTGATCTGAGGTCTGATGGGGGCACAATATGCAGATCTGAGGTTTGATGGGGCACAATACGCTGATCTGAGGTCTGATGGGGGCACATTAAGCTGATCTGAGTTCTGATGGGGGCACAATACGCTGATCTGAGGTCTGATGGGGCACAATACAGCTGATCTGAGGTCTGATGGGGGCACAGTAGCTGATCTGAGGTTGATGGGGGCACAATTCAATCTGAGGTCTGATGGGGGCACAATACGCTGATCTGAGGTCTGATGGGGGCACAATACGCTGATCTGAGGTCTGATGGGGCACAATATGCTGATCTGAGGTCTTGATGGGGCACAATACGCTGATCTGAGGTCTGATGGGGGCACATAGATGTGAGGCTATGGGGGCACAATAGCTGTCTGAGGTCTGATGGGGCACAATGTGCTGATCTGAGGTCTGATGGGCACAATACGCGATCTGAGTCTGTGGGGCACAATGCTGGTTGGGGGGCACAATACGCTGATCTGAGGTCTGATGGGGCACAATACGCTGATCTGAGGTCTGATGGGGCACAATACGCTGATCTGAGGTCTGATGGGGGCACAATACGCTGATCTGAGGTCTGATGGGGCACAATATGAAGGCTGATCTGAGGTCTGATGGGGCACAATACTGCTGATCTGAGGTCTGATGGGGGCACAATAGCTGATCTGAGGTCTGATGGGGCACAATACGCTGATCTGAGGTCTGATGGGGGGCACAATAGCTGATCTCTGAGGTCTGATGGGGCACAATACGCGACTGAGTCTGATGGGGGCACAATACGCTGATCTGAGGTCTGATGGGGCACAATATGCAGATCTGAGGTTGATGGGGGCACAATACGCTGATCTGAGGTCTGATGGGGGCACAATATGATCTGAGTTCTGATGGGGCACAATACGCTGATCTGAGGTCTGATGGGGGCACAGATAGCTGATCTGAGGTCTGATGGGGGCACAATACGCTGATGGGGGCAGCTGACTGAGGTCTGATGGGGCACAATATGCAGATCTGAGGTCTGATGGGGGCACAATACGCTGATCTGAGGTCTGATGGGGGCACAATACGCTGATCGAGGTCTGAGGGGGCACAATGATCTGAGGTGATGGGGCACAAATAGGCTGATTGATCTGAGGTCTGATGGGGGCACATATGCTGATCTGAGGTCTGAATGGGCACAAAGCGCTGATCTGATGGACAATACGCTGATCTGAGGTCTGATGGGGCACAATACGCTGATCTGAGGTCTGATGGGGCACAATACGCTGATCTGAGGTCTGATGGGGGCACAATATGCTGATCTGAGGTTTGATGGGGCACAATACGCTGATCTGAGGTCTGATGGGGGCACATTAAGCTGATCTGAGTTCTGATGGGGGCACAATACGCTGATCTGAGGTCTGATGGGGGCACAATATGCAGATCTGAGGTTTGATGGGGCACAATACGCTGATCTGAGGTCTGATGGGGGCACAATACGCGATCTGAGGTCTGAGGGGGCACAATACGCTGATCTGAAGGTCTGATGGGGCACAATACGCTGATCTGAGGTCTGATGGGGGCACATTAAGCTGATCTGAGTTCTGATGGGGGCACAATACGATCTGAGGTCTGATGGGGGCACAATTGCAGATCTGAGGTTTGATGGGGCACAATCGCTGATGAGGTCTGAGGGGCACAATACGCTGATCTGAGGTCTGATGGGGCACAATACTGCTGATCTGAGTCTGATGGGGCACAATATGCTGATCTGAGGTCTGATGGGGGACACAATACTCTGATCTGAGGTCTGATGGGGGGCACAATACGCTGATCTGAAGGTCTGATGGGGCACAATAACGCTGATCTAAGGTCTGATGGGGCACAAATAGCTGACTCTGAGTCTGATAGGGGCACATTAACGCTGATCTGAGTTCTGAGGGGGCACAATACGCTGATCTGAGGTCTGATGGGGCACAATATGCAGATCTGAGGTTTGATGGGGGCACAATAACGCTGATCTGAGGTCTGATGGGGCACAATACGCTGATCTGAGGTCTGATGGGCACAATACGCTGATCTACAGGTCTGATGCGGTGCACACATACCCTGATCTGAGGTCTGATGGGGCACATTAAGCTGATCGAGTTCTGATGGGGGCACAATACGCTGATCTGAGGTCTGATGGGGGCACAATATGCAGATCTGAGGTTGATGGGGCACAATACGCTTGATCTGAGGTCTGATGGGGGGCACAATACGCTGATCTGAGGTCTGATGGGGCACAGTAGGCCTGATCTGAGTCTGCATGGGGGCACAATATGCAGATCTGAGGTTTGATGGGGCACAATACGCTGATCTGAGGTCTGATGGGGCACAATACGCTGATCTGAGGTCTGATGGGGGCACAATACGCTGATTCTGAGGTCTGATTGGGGCACAATACGCTGATCTAAGGTCTGATGGGGCACAATACGCTGAATCTGAGGTCTGATAGGGGCACATTAAAGCTGATCTGAGGTGCTCCCATTTTCAACCACATATCTATGTGAGCTGGGCTTCTCAAGCTTGACTGCGATAAAAACTAAAAACAGGGAGAGACTGAGAACTGTTGAGGAAGAGCTTCGTGTGTGTCTTTCCACCATTCCTGCCAGGATATCCCTTTTGTGTTCATCGAAACAGGCCCAGGTTTCACACTGAGTGAGTATAAATACATTTAGAACCTATATTATTAACTATATGTATAATATGTACTGTTTTAGTGTCATTTTGGTTGGTGGTGTGCCCCGGGATTTTTTAAGTGTAAAAAGTGTGCCGCGGCTCAAAAAAGGTTGAAAATCACTGAGCTAGAGCCAAAAGCGAACAAAAACGTTTAACAGGGCCCAGTTTGTCTCACCCTTGCTTTATATCCCTGCAGATGGATCCTGTGTTTCTTCTTTTACATCAGAGAGAAGTCCTCCTCTTCTTCTCTAGATCAATGAGGAGGTCCCCTGGTGCTGGATCTGGAGTAACAAGTCTGTCACTGGCAGTAGTGGAGCACTGTTGACCTCCAGTGGCCACAGGTGGAACTGCATAGGCTCTGGCCGCTTTCACTGATGCTGGGCCTCCCTCAGCCCAGATGATCCTGCTAGAGATGGAGAATGAAGAACTTCTGGCTCCAGTGGTAGATAGGCCTCAGAAGGCAACCTGGTGCTGAAGACAGCACTTTACAGGGCTTGTTCTGCAGGAGGCAGCTTCCAGGGGAGCGCATACTGGTGGGTGACCCCACTGTCGATGATGTTTTGGTTAACCGTAACCATTGTAGCAGCTGTAGGGGACTTGGGCAGCCCAGGAATTAGTGCCTCTTGTCCTTGCCGCAACGAACAGCCAAACCACAGATTTCCTGATCCAGTCTTATGCAGGTTACAAGGGCTCAGCCGGTCCTCGAGGCAGATATCTGGTGCAGTAACCAGAACCAGGGGCTTAGAAAACAAACTGTAGGTATCGACTAAGTAATGCATGCTTTCAGATTTGCCTAATATGCTTTGAGGTGATGGGTGTCTTAACTTGTTATCCCCATGCTGCAGCAGTGTTTGTAAAGTTGATGGTACAGTAGCTGATCACTCTGCTGTCTGGAACACGATACCTTCAGTGGATTCTGTGGCCCTTGGACCATCCTGTTCCTCTGGAGCAGTGTAACTCACAGTGGAGATGGACATGATCATGATCTCCTAGCCAGCTTAGCTATCTCTCTCTCCTTACAGGGCGTCTGACCTGCCCACTTCTATCAAAAGAGGGAATATGGAGTGGTTAGCTCCATTTCCAGTGCCACTCATACACCATCTGCTATTGTAACAGTACATGTTATAAGTAAAACATTACCATAGCATAAACCAAACCGGCCATTTTTATTTGTGTCTCATGTACTGAAGACCTGGATCCAGAGCAGGAAAAGACTGTTACACCTAGTCCAATTGCGGGAAGAGATACCCCGCCTACTAAGGTGTGGCCTTGCAGCAACAGATAATGAACTTACCACCAGTTTCTGGAAAAGGCTGCAGGTCTGTAAATATGGCAGGCAGAAGAAGAATGATTTCCCAGTGGTCTGCTACTATGTGGAAAGAAGAGGGAGATCTGCTGGGGCTAGTGAAGAACATTGAGGCGGCCAGAGAAGCATGTTGGCTCAGACATCTTGGACCGTGCTCCGAATCTGCCAGTACATCTGCTCCATCCCCCTGGGACTCATGTGTACCTCATGGCCTGCAGTAGTCTGCTCATGGGGCTCTCCGCTACGGGCCACTGTCTCGACCTAAGTCGAGGAGTCTTTGATTCCGAGCCCCCAAATGTTGCAGTCACTGCTGCTGGCCTGATCATGGTGAACCGCATCAACACTACTTTTTCATATTAGAAAGCTTCCAAAAATTGTCCCTAATCAGGAGCAGAAGGTGTTTTGACACAAACGGTTGGGACCCCTGTGTTTATACATGCAAAAATGCTAAATGACTGAAAGAGCCTGCAAAGGGTAGGGTAATTGAGGCATGTGGCGGCAATTATAGCAGCAGTAGCAGCACAGCATGGAATGGACAATGCATTAGATGTGTGTAGTGGCGACTACTGTATTTAGTGGTGATGGTAGTGCCAGTAGGGGATTGGCGGCAGAGAAGAACAACTCAGGTGGCGGCAGTAGCCGTGCTGTATGAAACATGATGTTAAGCAGGAAGCCTACACAATGGCATGAAGGCAGCAGCAGTCGTGTGGTAAGGAACATGATGGTAGGCAGGCAGACAGCACAGCAGCATGATGGCAACAGCAGCCATTTGGAACAGAACATGATGGTAGGTAGGCAGGCAGACAGCGGCATTAGCAAGATGGGGTACCGTTACTGAGGGCAGATCATTTCACTGAGCTCAGCCGGAGGAGTGTGAAACTCCTCACAGATCCATGCCTTGTTCATTTTGACAAAAATGATGTCACGAAGGGAGGGGAAGTAGTGAGTCAGGCAACCTGTGGCCAGCAGACTGCCTGCTTAAATAGGCCCAGAGGATGGGTCATGTGACATGGCCAGCGTCACGTGACCCAACTCAGAAACTAATAACAATTGAACACTGACTAAAGGGCGTTAGCGCTCAGCTCCCCTGCTGCTTGTTGTCCAGGGGATGGAGGAAGCTGGCCGTGCTTATGAAGCAGGCGTCGCTGAGTCCTCCAATACCGTGGTTGCTAGGGGAAATGACCTGTTCAGAGTTAGACGTGGGAGACCGGCGGCACAGTAGATGCTTTAGACACAGACGGAGGACAACGTGGTGCTTTTGAGTGTAACCACACCCACTGCTGTGCTGAAGATGACGCTGGAGGCTGGGCAAGAGAGAACAGAGAGAGCATACTGGGCCAGTTTAGGTCACTGTTCCAGTCTGCCTGCCCAGAAGTCCATGGGATCAGGGAACGGAGTATGCATCAAAGAAAAGCCAGAGTCAAAGTAGGACTGAACCTGGGTTTTGAGGCGTATCTCCGTTTGATGATTTGCCTCAGCCTTGTGCAGCAAATAAAAAAAATTCTCCATCGTGTTGATAATACTGAACTGGCTGCTTCTGCTGTGCCTTCTGCTCCTTGTGGCACCTGAGATGGTGGGACCTGCTGACTCTGTGGGCAAGGTTGAGAGGGGTCTTAGTCATCTGCTCCCTGAAAGCTATGGCAAAGTGTTTTCTAGTAATATAGTAATCTGGCCTCCCTTTTGGCAGCACAAAAACATTCCCCCATTTTGCTTTGATAGTGAGGGCCTAAAGGCATGACTATCAGTAATCATCAGTGTTTACTGTGGAGAAAAACTGCCAGAAGGGAGATACTCGCTTAGAGCCAAGCTTGGCTTAGTTCTGACATGTTTTGCCAGTTCCTGAGCTGACCATAATGGAGGCAGATGGTAGTTTTTGGGGAGGTTCTGGCCGTACATTGCTTCTGCTCTTTATTGCCGCTGCCACCTTCCTCTTCTGATGTTACCTCCTTCTGGCTCCCAGGCCCTGTTCTGTAGGATGTGACCATGTAGGGAAAAGAAAAATTGTAATATTTGTTATAATAAGGGCACACAGTTTCCTTGCAATCATATCTGCATTCACAAGGCCATGATGCAACCACGTTAAACACCTGGACCTCCTCTAGTTTTACTGACCCAAGCATTTATCTCCATAGGAAACTGCCAAAATAATAATTCCCAAACATGGGAGGCAAACTCAGCGTGAAGACCTATACCTACAAGACAACACTGTTTCTTTACATATCTAATATATAACGCTGAGTGTATGTGTGTATGTATGTCGCTAAAGGAATCTGCACCGTCGCAATTACAATCACGTAATTTGGCACACATGTACATCAGGTGTCTGGGACGGTTTTAGAATGGGTCTCAGCTCTCTAGGACGTACCGTTCCTGAGATATTCCCAAAAAAATGGATTAGCCAATAGAATCCTGGTCACATGACCCTTATCAGCCAATAGAAGCTCGCAGGCCACTTCAACACCAGGTTTTCCATAACAACCCAGCCATTTTTCTTCACTGCTGTAGGTCAGCTTTTTACCATAAATATAACTTATGTTTTAGACTAATTCATCATTAATCATTACCTCATATAATGTAAATTTCACATATTTACCGTTCAGTAGTAATAAAAGATGTTTTCTTCCACTGCTACCCACTGTGTTTCCTCATAAATTACCATGGCATCAGGGTGCTGTAGAGGTCACTCTCGATATCTTTTAACGACACACACACAAACATTAAATTAAATAGATGAAATATACCTGGGCAAGACTGGGTCTTTCTGCTAGTAATATTATATAAGGGGAAAAAGTGGGTTATTTGTAGCTAGACCAGGGGCGGATTGGGAACAGAGCCACACTGTCAGGTGGTGTGCCCAATCCAAGTAGGCTGGGTTTTTTTGCAGGACAATCTGTAGTTTTCATTGATAGCATTTGAATTCTTTTTATTCAGTTTTTTGGCAAATCCGCAATTTTCATGTTTTTTTTTCGAGTTCACCGAAAGGAATAAACACATATATTAATAGTACGGGCATTTTACGCAAAACATTGACAATGATATTTATTTTGATGTATTCATATTTATTTTGTTATTCATTTGGGGAAAGTGACTGATTAGAATTTTACATTTTTTATTTTGTCTAAGTTTAAAAAAAAAATTTTTTTTCATTTCTTTTCACTTATTTTAAGTCCTTTTAGGGGACTTTAACATCTGATCATCTAGTGGCTTCTTCCATAGACTGAAATGATTTACCATTGCAACATATAGGAGATTTACTGTGTTCCTATGTAACCCTGACACAGGCAGGTCCCCATAGGAATATAACTATGCTGTTCAATAATAACTGAAAAGTAATGGAGCAAAATAAACACATTTATATTGTGGGAATGTTAGCTCGTTAGAGTGCGGGTTTTGTGGTGTGAACAGCAGTCACGAGTCCCAGACTTGAGACACAGTGCCTTGCGAAAGTATTCGGCTCACTGGAACTTTTCAACCTTTTGCCACATTTCAGGCTTCAAACAAAAAGATATAACATTTTACATTTTTGGTGAAGAATCAACAACAAGTGGGTCACAATTGTGAAGTGGAACGAAATTTATTGGATCATTTAAACTTTTTTTGGTAATAATAAAACTGAAAAGTGGGGCGTGCAAAATTATTCGGCCCCCTTGCATTAATACTTTGTTGCGCCACCTTTTGCTGCGATTACAGCTGCGGTCTCTTGGGGGATGTCTCTATCAGTTTTGCACATCTAGAGCCTGAAATTCTTGCCCATTCTTCCTTGTAAAACAGCTGGAGCTCTTTGAGGTTGGATGGAGACGTTTGTGAACAGCAGTTTTCAGCTCTTTCCACATATTCTCAATTGGATTCAGGTCTGGACTGTGACTTGGCCATTCTAAGACCTGGATACCTTTATTTTTGAACCATTCCATTGTAGATTTTGCTTTATGTTTGGGATCATTGTCTTGTTGGAAGATAAATCTCCGTCCTAGTCTCAGTTTTTTTGCAGACTCCAACAGGTTTTCATCCAGAATGGTCCTGTATTTGGCTCCATCCATCTTTCCATCAATTTTAACCATCTTCCCTGTCCCTGCTGATGAAAAGCAGGCCCAAACCATGATGCTGCCCCCACCATGTCTGACAGTGGGGATGGTGTGTTCAGGGTGATGAGCTGTGTTGCTTTTACGCCAAACATATCGTTTTGCATTGTTTCCAAAAAGTTGGATTTTGGTTTCATCTGAGCAGAGCCCCTTCTTCCACATGTTTGGTGTCTCCCAGGTGGCTTGTGGCAAACTGTAAACCAGACTTTTTATGGATATCTTTGAGAAATGGCTTTCTTCTTTGCCACTCTTCATAAAGGGCAGAATTTGTGAAGTGTTTGGACTGATTGTTGTCCTATGGACAGACTCTCCCACCTCAGCTGTAGATCTCTGCAGTTCATCCAGAGTGATCATGGGCCTCTTGGCTGCATCTCTGATCAGTCTTCTCCTTGTTTCAGATGAAAGTTTGAGGGACGGCCGGGTCTTGGTAGATTTGCAGTGGTCTGATACTCCTTCCATTTCAATATGACGCTTGCACAGTGCTCCTTGGGATGTTTAAAGCTTGGGAAATCTTTTGGTATCCAAATCCGGCTTTATCCTTCTCCACAACAGTATCAGGACCTGCCTGGTGTGTTCCTTGGTCTTCATGATGCAGAACCCTGAGACTATCACAGAGCAGGTGCATTTATACGGAGACTTGATTACACACAGGTGGATTCTATTTCTCTTCATCAGTCATTTAGGACAACATTGGATCATTCAGAGATCAGAGATCAACTTCTGGAGTCAGTTTTCTGAACTAAAAGTAAATGGGCCAAATAATTTTGTTCCACTTCACAATTGTGACCCACTTGTTGTTGATTCTTCACCAAAAATTTAAAATGTTATATCTTTTTGTTTGAAGCCTGAAATGTGGCAAAAGGTTGAAAAGATCCAGGGGGCCGAATACTTTCGCAAGGCACTATAAAGTCCAAATACAGGCTTGGCCTGCGTTTATTAGCAAGTTCAAAAACAAACAAAATACAGCCTTTGCTTCAGGCATAAACAAAAGAAACCCTGCTTGTCCAGCAGTAACTAAACATAAGGTGGTTTCCTCACTATACGTGTGACTAGCTACAACCGCACGAACCAAAACATATCACACAGTTCAGTCCACAAGTTTTACCTTTGACAGGTTCAAAAATATCTCCTGAGGCCAGCAGCCTTCAGCATTCCTACCTGCACCCAGCCTCACTCTGTCTGCAGACCGTGTAGGCTTTATGGACCTGGTAATGGTCCAGCCTCAGCACCTGTGGTGCCTGACTCCAAACGATAAGACCCGGAGTGGAGAAAGTGGGGTGAATGGCCCCACTGCCAAACCTGTCATCCATCCCAAAAAAAACCAGGCCCAAACACATTTTATCAAAAACGTCTCCAGCAACTACCTTAGCTGGAGACCATATCACACTTTCCTGGTTTTCCCATGTCAGCTGGTGGGAGACAGGTGACATATACCGACCATCTAGGATTAACCCCTTCAGTGTCTCACAATATATGTATAGAGAGAAAGAGAGAGAGGAAAAAGGCTTTACAACTCCAACAAAACTTAACAATGGGTGTCAGTGTGTACAACTTTAATCCTGGGTCCAATCATAAATGAAGGAAATCCATGGTACTCCAAAACCAAGGGTGTAACTACCATAGCGGCGGATCATGTGACCGCTATGGGGCCCAGGACAAGAGGGGGCCCAGTCTAAGTTGGGATTATCTCCTCTTCTACTGGGGGTGAAAACTTGGTCAGGACTCTACCCTCTAAAGGAACAACTTTTAGCAAAGGAGGCAGAGGAAAAATGGCCCAAGGGTCACTGAAATGTGTTTAGGCAGAAACCCTTCTGTCCTGTGTAGGGGGCCTGGTGTGATCCTTGCTATGGGGCCCTTACTTCTCTATGTACTCCACTGGCAGTAAGGCATCCTTGGGCACTGACTGCTCACAGCGGCTGAGGTTGCCTGACTGTGCAGGCTCAACCCATACACATCGCGGGTTGTAGCTTGTAACCAGGTTAGGATTACGTGCGGAAGTAGGCCAGAAGTGGCTGCAATCTATTTACACCAGGGAACACAGGAAGTGCAGCACTGGCCTGATAGGAATATTTTTAGATTTAAATTTTAAAATGCCTAATCACATGAAGGAGGGGAGTACCAATGAAAAATGTAAAAAAATTGGGGATAACCACTTTAATCCTTTGCAGTCATATCCTCATGTACATACTGTCCTAGCATGTGATGTGGGTGTGACTGCAACCAGCTACAATGTGCCTTGGGTGCTCACAAACCTTTCACTTGTTCACCAATTGTCCATCCTTGGACCTCTTTTTGTAGGTACTACTAACCCTTCCTACAGGGAGTACTGCACAAGAAGTATCGTTTGGGGAGATGCTCTGACCTAGATATAGACACATCACAATTTGTGCTTACCCAACTGCAAAAACTGACTGCTCACTTGCAGCTGATTTTTCAAAAATACAATACTCTGTAAAACTTGCTCTACGGGTTATATGGCAGATCTACTGTTTATGGTCCACGTGTGTCAGCTATATTAACGTGCAAATCCCAAATGTGTCAGTAACCCCTGGATTTTTCCTGATATGGACATGGTGTGGACAGCACAAGAATTCCTTGTTTTTCAGTTATTTGTGATTTCATCGTCTCAGTTTGACGTTTCCTGTCTGTTTTATATACTATTGTACATGTATTTGATCATTTTTTGATTGGGTTGGTTATTATATTTGTAATTTCGTGGCCTGATACAGATGATTTTACTTCGGATTACACAAGACTATCATTAAAGTCTAAGGGCACTTTTGGAGGCAATTTTATTTTCTTTGTATTCTACTCCTTTTGGGCTAAAAATAATATTTTCCAATTGGTCTTTATTAAAAAAAAAACAACAAAAAAAAACCTGCAGCATTCACTTTCAATGATCTTGCAGATTAGCAGGCATCCTGCTTCAAATTGGATCTGTCAGGGAGCTGCTCTGTCGGCTTGATCTGTAGCTCTTATCCCTGAACTCCTGACAGCTCATAAACAGTTATTGAAGCAGTATTCTTATCAAAATGATACAAATTTAGCTTAAATGACCAATATCAGGTGTCATGGTGTGGGACACCATTAGCTACTGTGACCGTTCCGGTCTGGTATTTGTGAGTGAACATTGACCAACCTTCGGTATGTCCAGGCTGCCATTTTTACCTCAGGAGACATGGTATTCCTGCTCTTCAGGGTCTGGAGAATGTCTGGGACTGGATAGGGTGACAGATCTCCCATGTACAGCAGCGACAACCGCCTTGTCCAAGGTGAAAGAGCTTGGAAGGACCACAGGAGGACATCCAGCATCTGTATGAACTGTCACCATGTCAGAGTGGTCGCCTGTATCACAGCAAGGGAAGATGTCACCCAGTATTAAAGTGACCTCATCATAAGGCTAATTCACATGTCCGTCCCTTCTGAGGGCAGGAGCGCACGGCGTCATTGGTTGCTATGACGCCGTGCGCTTCCTGAGGCCGCCACTGTACAGTGATACACTCTATACGAGTGTGTACAGTGTATCACTGTAACAGCGACGGCCTCAGGAAGCGCACGGTGTCATAGCAACCAATGACGCCGTGCGCTCCTGCCCTCAGAAGGAGCACGGTCTGGGTTTTCATGGACCGTCCTGGACCGTGCTCCACGGACGTGTGAATTTAGCCTAAGGGGCACCACCTTGGTTGTGCCATCATCGACCAAGCACCACTAGCAGTTTATACTTTGTTAGTCTCAGCTCAATCGCATTAAGATTTCCAGGTGTTCTTTTTTCATTTTCCTCTAGTATAGACGTGATTTTAATCTGAATTTTTTTTTTAAAAAAGTTGCAACCTCTAGACACAACACTGGTCACGCAGATAGTCAGCTATTGTCCAAGATGGCTCCTGGCTTTCGCCTGAAAAATTGGTGCTGCCATGGATCCTCGAAAAGCTACTTCATGCCTACAGCCTACCCTCTGCTTGTCCATAACTGCCCAGTACCTCCATGGGTCCTTTCAATGACTAGACACTACCATTAATGAAATTACCCTCCTTATTGCCCAAGGCTATGTGCTACCAGACCTCAGTTCAGGACTATCAGGTGGTCCAAACAGTTCAAATCCAAGGTTTTATTGTTTTGGGACATTGCTTCTTTACGTACAATGTCTATTGGTGGCTGCCTGACCCCACCAGATATTCTATCTCGGAGGCAATTACATCGGTAACACTGGATTTTCAAGGCAGTTTGTATTATGTCCACCTTGACAGAAGCAACAGTGGAGATGACTGACCAATGTCCCTTATTTGTACTATATTCAGGATAAGAAAAACCTTGCTGTGTCAGCATTACTGTATAGCGTTCAAAATCGGCACTTTCAATTGTTGAGTGACATTCTTTACATAGCGATATAACAGATACGTAATGGGTGTAACATAAGGTGTAATGTGACCTCAGCCTGAGGTAGGAAGATCTCCGCATCAGAGGAGGAATGAGTCGCAGCTCTACGGTGGGCTCTCCAGGACAATGTCAGGAGGAGATGATCTACCACCTTCACCACCACTGTATGAAGACCTGTTTCCATCCGGCCAGCAGTATGACATATGTGGAATCTACAACGGGACGTATCAGAGGGATTATCTACCACCATCCGACCAGGATAATGGTGGTGATAGGCCAACCAGTCTCTTGGTGCCACTCTTAACATTTCTAAACATGTCCTGTCCTCCAGATTACTGTGAACTGCCTCCACCATACTCATCAGAAGATATACTCCCACCACCAGGTGGTCCTTCACCCACCAGGACATCCTGTACCACCAGGAGATCTACCACAGCCAACACCAGCTGCTAGAGTAAACAGCATTGCATTTTCTCAGTCTTCTTCAAGTTTAATTTTCCGATGCAGAAAATGTCCCAGTGGGATAATCTTCAATGTGATAAACTTCATCTTCTGCCCACCACTTGGACTCATCCTTCTGATCTATTCTCTGAAGGTAATTTCTTTCAGACTATCTATCTCATATCTATCGATCTTTACAGAATGTGTTAATAATAATTGTGTTATTGCCTTTCTCCTTCCATCCAGGGAGGAGATTCCAGTTGCGTCCTCGTCATGAATTTGTCCTTGGCAGCATTCAATATTTTCTTATATTCGGTATTATGCGGCATGATCCCTTTCTATTGGATCCATAGGAACAGTACAGCATCTGCCGGATCCTCTTTGGACACGTCTTCTTACGTGCACTGTTGCTGATTTAGTCAATAAAAAAGTCAGGAATACATACAATACGGAAATAAGATCTTTGTTGGAAGAGCATTTTACCTATAAGAGTACTTCAGAGCTGCTCTTCCTACTGTAAATGTTATCAAAAAGTTGAATTCATAAGCTGTTGTGTTGAAATTCAAAAAGTAAATATTTGTACAGTCGGGGGTGTACACATATCTCATAGGAGCCATAGCGGAATGCAGTACGGGCCTTTCCCGTTAGATTTGGGAGGAATTTTTATGTTAAATAAATAAAGTTGCTTTCTGCCTCACCCATTTATCATGACTTCTATGTCAGAAAAAGAGTATCTGGTGCTTCATAAAAATGGCGTTCGGTCTGATCACCATATTTACACCTCACAACTGACATAAACACATTGATAATCCTCTGATTCCCTTTACGGTACATAATAAATCTGTCTGCCAGAAGCCACCACTAGGGGGAGCTCAGTGCATAGGAATTTATTGAACTCCATGCAAGATATAAAAGTCTCTATGCACAAAGTTCCCTCTAGTGGTGGCTGCGGAAAACGTTGGGGATCTTCATCAGGAATGGGAGAAGGAGTTCAGTGTCTGGATTTGCAGCAGTTACCAGTAAGTGGTTTCAGTGCCTTCATGGTAAGCATGTAATAGCAGGTAATATTTTTACAATGGTGGTTCATGGCCACCGATGCCCCGTGTTTCCGGACATTAGTTTCCTCTGTGTGAATTAGGCCTATGCTGCATTGTATCTCATTTCATTTAGGGGTTAACCTTCTCCTGTTCTGTGTGATGTTGCAAGACTGTTTCCCATTGCCAATTAGCCTGAGCTATATATCCTGTGGTGTTTGATCCAGTCCTTGCCTGAGCAACCTTGGTGTTACTTGGTCTCAGGTCTCCTAAGCTTGTATAGAGCTATAAAATTGTTGTCTGCTGTGCATCAACTTCTGCATGATTCCTGGTTCCTGACCTTCTGCTGACTGCCCTGACTTGTGCCTGTTCACAGTACCTGCCCTGACCTTTGAATTGTTTCACGGACTCACACGATCTCTGCCATCCCTGACCTCTGCCTGTTTCCAGACTATGAGTATTGGCTGATCCCTTGGTGCTTTGCACTGGTGTCTCGGACCCCCATGGATCAACTTCCAACCACACCAAGATCTAGCGGCCTGGTGACTCCCCTTTGGCGACGCCCAGATCCCAGTATAGGAGTTATAGGGTGAAAATGAGGGGACTGCCAGGATAATGGCCTGAAGAACAGGCCAAAGTCAAATGGCTAGTTGGTGCAATGAGTCCATGACTATTGTCCATAACAAATATATGGTAGAACGTGGTGTGAAAGGAAGAGTAGGGAGCTCCCCATACACATTAGTCTGTCAGACGAGCCTGCCCTATATGGGGGCCTTAAGCCGGCTGCACCATCTTACCCCACTGACTCCATTTCTAACCCTTTGTGGGGACAGGACTTTCTATCTGTCCACCCCCAGACCTAATGCCATCTGTGGAGTGCCAAGGCTGTGATTCTTCCCTTTCTTTGACATAATATGGGCTGTCTACCCCTTCCTAAGCTGGTGCTGCACCATCCCACAGTTGCAACAGTAAGCATAAACAGCAACATGACATTGCCAATTCCATCAGGATGCAAACCATGCAGACCATATTTTGAGAAACTTAGCAGGGCATCTATTATTACGATCGAAGACTCATTCATACGGAAGGATATTATTAATGTGAGACTTTCGTTGACGGGTGGTGGAGAACGTGTCCGCCATCATTCAGAGAACAATTACTTTCCTTGCCTTAAATAGTGATTCACAGGGAAAGATGTCCAGATGATGGGACCATTGCAGGTCATCTATAACATCAAAGAAGCAGAGCAAAGGATCTAATGGAAGAGTAGAGTTTAGGATGTCATACTTTGTCATGTACACTTCATATTATGGGGGGGAGGGGACAAGTAGAAGTGGACCAACAAAGTCTCCAATATCCCATCCCTGGAGGCTTTGCAGCTCCCATAGAAGGGTATTGTTCCATAGGAGCAATTAGGCTAGGTAGCCCCTTATATCAAGTATTTTTTCTAATGTGTACCCATACTGTCTTGGCAATCGTGTAAAGGGGAGTGATGTTTATCAACCCTAAGCTAGGCTTTCCTCCAGATATATCAGCAGACTGTGGATTCAACAAATTGCACAGAGCTTTGCCCCTTCTACATTTTAAGGGGAGGGGTTGACCAGGTGCCCAAATATTTAAACCAAGATGCCAAATAATAATAGAAAAAGTTGGGGAGAGATAGACCATCCGTGTCCAGTGATGTAAATGGTGTGAGCCCACCCACAGGAAGGACACTGGAAGACTATTCAGTGTATGAAATAGGGGACCAAGTATGTCGAAAAAGGTACAGGTAAGACAAACATCTTAATAATATTTACCCTTCTCACCATGGATAAAGGGAGTTTGTTTTCAAATAGTGAATTTCTCCTTAACCCAAACGGTAGTGAGGATCGGTGGAGCTGGATAGTGGTGTGCGGTAGACTCGGTCCTCCTGAATTATCTAAAGCTGCCGCCGATCGGTTGAAATTCTCATAGACTCTGATGCTAATGCACTGGAGTCTATGAGGGGAGCAATCTAATAGTTCCCCTAAGAGAATTAGCAATCTAATAGGTCCCCTAATGGAAGTATTAAACATTGTAAAAAAAAAAAGAAAAAAAGTTTTAAAAAATATAAAAAAAAATAAAAAACATAAAAATTCAAATCACTATCCCTTTACCGTAAATAAAAATAAAAGTAAATGAACAATTAAAAAAAATAAACATCATGGCCATCAACGCCTACTAAAATGCCCATACTATTAAAATAATTCCACCCTATTTGAAATATGGATATGGACTTCTTAAAGGGGACAATGGGGGCATATCGCTAGGATATGCCCCCATTGTCTTATAGGTGCAGGCCCCACCGCTGGGACCCGCACCTATATCGAGAACGGGGCCCCCGAAAGTGAAGGAGTGCGCACCGCGCATGTCCGGCCACCCTCCATTAATTTGTATGGGGCCGCCGAAAATAACCGAGCGCTGGCTCAGCTATTTCCGTCAGCTCTATACAAATGAATGGGAGCGCATGCCCCCATTGTCCAAGATGGGAATACCCCTTTAAGGTCCCTTTCCTTTCCCTTTTGGTTCAGCAGAGGATTGTCATAATGGAAGTGTTCCTTCTCAGCAATTCCCTGCTTGTCAGTAGAGGAGACCGCTGTATTTACATGCAGCGATCTCCTCCTCAGTATGGGGAGGAACAATTGGTAATGCCATCGCTCGTCTTTATACAGAATCATTGTTTGCCGGTAGCAGAACGTGTTTAGACGGGATAATCTGCTGCCGGCAAATGGCAATTTTGGTGCCTGCAGAAGCAATCATATTACCTGATGATTGTTTTGCTCATTCATCGGATAGTTGGCAGTCCTAACGAGTGTTCTTTCAAACGCTTGTTAGCGATTCTCTGGCCGATGCTCGGCCTGTGTAAAGGGCCCTTTAGGCGTGAAGCCAGATTGGTCCGGGTGGAAAACATCTAAGATAACTTTACTGAGACTTAAAGGGTTGTTCTCATTTTAGACAATGGGGGCATATCGCTAGGATATGCCCCCATTGTCTTATAGGTGCGGGTCCCACTGGACCCGCACCTAAGCGGAGCCCCGAAGGAATGAGGGCGCACTGCATGCGCAGCCGCCCTCCATTCATTTCTATGGGGCCGCCGAAAATAGCCGAGCGCCGGCTCGGCTACTTCCGTCGGCTCCATAGAAATGAATGGGAGCTCACCGCGCATGCACGGCCCGGCTCCCATTCATTTCTATGAGCGCAGCGGGAGCTGCATGGTGGTGGCCGGACCCCCGGAAACCCGGGTCCTCCAGCGCACGCTCCCCGCTCCGTTCTGGATATAGGTGCGGTCCCAGCGGTGGACCCGCACCTATAAGACAATGGGGACATATCCTAGCGATATGCCCCTTGTCTAAGATGAGAATACCCCTTTAAAGCCAGGACTTTAGCTAGGATTTTACAATCACAGAGGGATGGAGCAATAGGAGGATCATTAATCACTTGGGGGCCGGTTGACTGCATGAGTTGCTTGGACTTAGAAGACCCAGATCAGCTCTGCAGTGAGGTTTGAACAGCCCCTGATAATCCTGTGTGGGGTTCTATTCCCCTGTGAGGGATACAATATCAGCCCAAATTTTCAGAAAAAAATCTTCAATATAAAAAAGAATGTAAAGTTAATTGTCCTCCAAAAGTCTTGTATGACCTTATGGTGGCAGAAAGTGTAACATAAAAAAAAAAATAGACAAAATTAAAAAATAAAAATTAAAAAAAAACACAAAACAAAAACATCCATTCAACTGCAAACTTCTAGTCCATCCCCTGGCAACCATAACTCATTTACATCCCATACAGTATATCAGACTTGACCATTTTAGAAAGGGGACATAATTTTAAAAAAATATATTAGTTGCATGTTGCACTGTTAAAAAAAAAAAAAATGTGAAAAATGAACTTTTTTACCTGAAAATAAAAATGAAAAACAAAAAAATACTAAAAGAAATGGCGTAAAAAATTAAAAAACCCAATGTATCACCAAAAAGAGGTTCAAAAATTATTTACATAAAAGAATGGAGAAAAAAAACAATTGTGGCTTTCGAAGCCGTGTGTACTAAAGTAGTTGGTTGGTTAGGAAAAAAGGTAAATGGCCCAGTTTGAATAAGTTAATGATATTTTTTACATTTATTTTATTATCATTATTCATTTTATGTAATAAATGATTGTGTAATTACTATTTTACTGTATTATTATTTAAAAGGGTTAAATATTGATGGCATCTTCAAAATAGGTCATCAGCATCGGATAGGTGGGGGCACAACTCCCCGTCAATAAGCTGCTTGAAGGGTCCATGGAACTCGGAATGATCCTCTTTTTACAGTATACTAACAACAGCGCCGCACGTTGCATAGTGGCTGTGCTTGGTATTGCAGCTGCAGAAAGGCCATGTGACTGATAAATTTGTTGTCTCGGGTCGAGGCCCCAGCCTTCGACCAAGTGTTGTAGCTTTAAGCAACTTGATAAATGCAGAGAATAGGTCATCAATATGTAAGCTCCAGAAAAACGCAACGTGCGATGTCCTGTGTGACCTGACACCTTTCTGTCCATACCAACTATTTCAGCAATTTCCATAAGCTTTTCTATGGGAATAGACCAGATGAGGTATACTACACCCCCACCAGCACCAATCCACCTTGGGTGCCCATGAACGTTTCCCTTGTTCTTCATCATTGGACCACTTTTGGAGCCCTGCATATCGGAACACCCCACAAGACCTGCCATTTAGGAGATGCTCCGACCCGGTTGTCTTCACATCACAATTTGATTCTTGATAAACACATCAACTTCAAGAATGGAGTCTTTATAGCTGACATAATACAGAACCCTGTAAAACCGGCTCTGCCCTGATTTACCGTCTATCGTGTGTCAGCTATGTTGACGTACAAATCTCGAATGTGACAGTGTCAGTAACCCCTGTGGGGATCCCCCCTGGACATTCGAGAGGCTTGTGTATCTATATCCCGATATGCACAGGGTGTATACAGCAGAACTGTTTCCGTGTTCCTGCTTGTTATATATGATATTGTATATGTAACTCATATTCTTTTCTTTTTTTTATACTTTTCTGTTACATTTGAATATATATTTTTTTAAGGCCTGTTTTACGCTTACGTTGTTAATTCCGGTTTTGAGATCCGGCAGAAGATCTCAAAACTGAAATTATACGGATCTGTGCCATTTAATACATTCGGATGCATCCGTTTCTGACGGATCTGGTTGTATTAAATCTATACTGAGCAAACCGGATCCGGTATGAAAATCACTGTAAGGGCTCATGCACACAAACATATTTTCTTCAATGTTACTGCCTCAATGTTACTGTCAGATGTGGCGATCGGAAATGGACATCAACTGACCCAGAGGCGTAGCTAGAACTGACTGGGCCCCACAGCAAATTTTTGTAGGGCCCCCTCACCACACACTCTCCACATACATGGACACAGTCATACACACACTCTCCACATACATGGACACAGTCATACACGCACACTTCACATACATGGACACAGTCATACATGCACTCTCCACATACATGGACACAGTCATACATCACACACTCTCCACATACATGGACACAGTCATACACGCACTCTCCACATACATGGACGTGGTCATACACGCACTCTCCACATACATGGACACGGTCATACATGCACTCTCCACATACATGGACATGGTCATACACGCACTCTCCACATACATGGACACACAGTCATACACCACTCTCCACATACATGGACATGGTCATACACAACACTCTCCCACATACATGGACACAGTCATACACACACTCTCCACATACATGGACACACAGTCATACACGCACACCATGGACTTCACATACATGGACACAGTCATACACGCCCACTCTCCACATACATGGACGTGGTCATACACGCACTCTCCACATACATGGACGGTCATACACATGCACTCTCCACAATACATGGACACGGTCATACATGCACTCTTCACATACATGGACGCAGTCATACACGCACTCTCCACATACATGGACATGGACCATACACACACTCTTCACATACATGGACGCAGTCATACATCACTCTCCACATACATGGACACTGGTCATACACGCACTCTCCACATACATGGACGCACTCCCACATACATGGACGCACTCATCCACATACATGGACGCACTCTCAACATACATAGATGCACTCTCCAAATACATGCATCACCATATACATGGACACACTCATACACGCACTCTCCCACTTACATGGACACACTCATACACGCACTCTCCACATACATGGACGCACTCATACACGCACTCTCCACTTACATGACACCACTCATACACGCACTCTCCACATACATGCACTCACCATATACATAGACGCACTCATACATGCACTCACCATATACATGACACACTCATACATGCACTCGCCACATACATGGACACACTCATACATGCACTCTCACATACATGGACACACTCATACACGCACTCTCCACATACATGGACGCACTCTCCACATACATGATTCACTTTCCACATACAGACGCACCTCTCCACATACATAGAGCACTCATACACGCACTCCCACTTACATGGACACACTCATGCATGCACTCTCCACATACATGGACCGCACTCATACACGCACTCTCCACACATGGACACACTCATGCACGCACTCTCCACTTACATGACGCACTCATACACGCACTCTCCACTTACATGGACACCTCATGCATGCACTCTCCACATACATGGACGCACTCTCCACATACATGCACTCACCACTCATACATGCACTCACCAATACATGCAGACGCACTCATACATGCACTCCCCACATACATGGACACACTCATACACGGACACACTCAACACACACACACTCTCCACTTACATGGACGCACTCATACAGCACTCTCCACATACATGGACACACTCATGCATGCACTCTCCACATACATGGACGCACTCTCCACATACATACACTCACCATATACATAGACGCACTCATACATGCACTCACCATATACATAGACGCACTCATACATGCACTCCCCAACATACATGGACACACTCATACACGCACTCTCACAACATGGACACACTCATACACGCACTCCCAAATACATGGACGCATTCTCCACATACATGGATTCATCAACACACACTCACATATACATAGACGCACTCTCCACATACATGGAGGCACTTCCACATACAAAGATGGCACTCTCCACATACATGCACTCCATATACATAGAAGCACTCATACACGTCATACACACACATACATGGACACAGTCATAACACACACTCTCTCACATACATGGACCAGTCAGCACACTTCATACATGGACACACATACATGCACTCTTCACATACATGGACATGATCTACATCACTCTCACATACATGGACGCAGTCATACACGCACTCTCCACATACATGGACATGTCAACACACACTTCCACACACATGACGCAGTCATACACGCCTCTCCACACTGGTATACACACATACATACATGTCATACATGCACTCTCCCATACATACATGGTCATACATGGACATACATGGACACAGACACGCACTCTCCACATACATGCGACATGGTCATACACACTCTCCCATACATGGACACAGTCATACACACACTCTCCACATACATGGACACAGTCATACACGCACACTTCCATACATGGACACAGTCATACATGCACTCTCCACATACATGGACATGGTCATACATGCACTCTTCACATACATGGACGCAGTCAATACACGCACTCTCCACATACATGGACATGGTCCATACACGTACTCTCCACATACATGGACGCAGTCATAACACGCACTCTCCACATACATGGACATGGTCCATCACACAGCTCTTCACATACATGGACGCAGTCATACACGCACTCTCCACATACATGGACATGGTCATACACGCACTCTCACATACATGGACGCAGTCATACATGCACTCTCCACATACATGGACGCACTCTCCACATACATGGACGCACTCTCCACATACATGGACGCACTCTCATACACTACATAGATGCACTCTCCACATACATGCACTCACCATATACATAGACGCACTCATACATGCACTCCCCACATACATGGACACACTCATACACGCACTCTCCCCTTACATGGACGCACTCATACATGCACTCTACACACTCACCACACACATATATGCACTCACATATACATAGACGCACTCAACATGCACTCACCATATACATAGACGCACTCATACATGCACTCTCCACATACATAGACACACTCATACATGCACTCCCCACATACATGGACAACACTCATACACGCACTCCACATACATGGACGCACTCTCCACATACATAGATGCACTTTCCACATACATGGACGCACTCTCCACATACATAGATGCACTCTCACTTACATGCGCACTCATACACGCACTCTCCACTACATGGACACACTCATGCATGCACTCTCCACATACATGGACGCACTCTCCACATACATGCACACACTATATACATAGACGCACTCATACATGCACTCACCATAACATAGCGCACTCATACATGCACTCCCCACATACATGGACGCACTCATAATGCCACTCCCCCACATAGACACACTC
>ONZH01021440.1:0-12145 GCA_900303285.1 Rhinella marina
AGAATGGTTCCACACTGCTGTGTGCAATGGATTTGTATCACTGAGCTAAAACAACAAAAAACTATTTTTTTATATATATTTTTTGATATATTTTTTTTATGTTTTTGTTTTTTTTTGGAACGTGACGTGCAGAAACTATCGTAGACCTAACTCACACCCTGTTAATGGTGGCTATTTTGACTGCGACCCAGACAAATGTCGCAGAGAGATTTTTGTGATCAAGCTATATACGTGACAGCAAAAGACCTAGTTGGATTACGTGACGTAGAGAAAGTGTCACCTGGACAGAAAATACGAAATGGAGTGAGTAGACAGCTGAACTGTGACACACAGAATGGTTCCACACTGCTGTGTGAAATGGATTTGTATCACTGAGCTAAAACAACAAAAAAACTATTTTTTTTATATATTTTTTTTATATATTTTTTTGTAGTTTTGTTTTTTTTGGAACGTGACGTGCAGAAACTATCGTAGACCTAACTCACACCCTGTTAATGGTGGCTATTTTGACTGCGACCCAGACAAATGTCGCACAGAGATTTTTGGGATCAAGCTATATACGTTACAGCAAAAGACCTAGTTGGATTACGTGACGTACAGAAAGTGTCACCTGGACAGAAAATACGAATTGGAGTGAGTAGACAGCTGAACTGTGACACACAGAATGGTTACACACTGCTGTGTGCAATGGATTTGTATCACTGAGATATAACATTAAAAAAAGGGGGTTATATATGGCGATAGCTGCACTACTAGTGCCAGCCAGCCAGCCAAGCCAGGAGACCAAAAAAAATGTCTTGTAGCGCTTAGAAGGGCTGTTGGGTTCTTTGTGGGTGATTCCTGCCTAACAGAGAACTAAATGCAGGCCCTAACACTCTCCCTGAAACGCAGCAGCTCTATCCCTAACGACATCCAGACGGCATCTGAGCCGAGCACCGCGGCCAGTCAGTAGTATATTCCAGGGTCACCTGATCAGGCCAGCCAACCCCTGCTATCGACATGTAAGGGCCCCACGTGATGCTGGGTGTACCGCAGAGTCTCCTGGCTTGTGATTGGCTGAGTTTATAGGCGCCAAAAAAGCACGATGCGGAAGTTGCCATTTCCTCGAGCATGGCGAGATACTCATCCGAGCAGCGAGCACTTACGAGTACCCTAATACTCGAACGAGCACCAAGCTCGGACAAGTATGCTCGCTCATCTCTAACAACGATATATTTAATTTATGACAAAACTCCCTCCAAAATTTGGCAACAAATTGAACACCGCGATCAGACACAATGTTCTCAGGAATCCCATGAAGCCGAACCACATGATCGATAAACAGAGAAGTCAAGGTCTTAGCATTTGGGAGTTTTTTAAGGGGAACAAAATGAGTCATCTTAGAGAATCTGTCAACGACCACCCATACTACCGTATAGCCCTGAGAAACCGGCAGATCCGTAATGAAATCCATGGAAATGTGGGTCCATGGTTTAGTAGGTTTATGTAACGGACACAACGGGCCCTCAGGCAGTAATCTAGGACATTTTCCCCGGGCATAAACGTGACAGGCTGACACAAAAGAAAATACATCCTTAGCCCAACGGGGCCACCAATAATTATGGGACAATAGTTCTTTAGTACCTCTGATACCGGGATGACCAGCCAGGGATGTACTGTGGGCCTCTTCCAACACTTTAAGACGTAACTGTAAGGGAACAAATAATTTGCCTTCCAGAAGGTCTTTCGGTGCCGAGGACTGACTGGCAAGAATTTGGGAAGCTAGGTTGGAAGAGACCGCAGCAAGTACCACACCCGGGGACAAGACAGTTTCAAGCTCAGATTCCAAGAAATCAGCGAGCCCAAAACTGCGGGAGAGAGCGTCCGCTTTGATGTTCTTGGAACCTGGACGATAAGTGACAAGAAAGTTAAAACGAGAAAAAAAACAGGGCCCATTGGGCTTGGCGAGCATTCAAGCGTTTAGCATTAGCCAAATAAACAAGATTCTTATGGTCAGTTAACACTATGAATTGTTCTTTGGCCCCCTCAAGATAATGTCTCCATTCATCGAGTGCCAACTTGATAGCTAACAGCTCTCTGTTTCCAATATCATAATTTTTCTCAGCACTATTAAATTTCTTAGAAAAATAAGCACAAGGCCTTAAATTTGTAAAGGTGGAAGGACCCTGCGACAGAACTGCACCCACACCATGTTCAGAAGCATCCACCTCTACAACAAATGGTTTTTGAAGGTCAGGCTGAACTAAAACCGGGGCCTTCATGAAGGCAGACTTCAATATCTTAAAGGCTTCTTCAGCCGATGGGTCCCAAGTCACAACATCCGCTCCCTTCTTAGTGAGATCAGTCAGGGGTTTCGCAATCACGGAGAAGTTGTGAATGAACTTGCGATAATAATTACCGAAGCCCAGGAAGCGTTGGAGTGACTTGAGACTAGTGGGCCAGGCCCACTCAGAAATTGCCGAGACCTTGACAGGATCCATCTGGATGTCCTGAGCCCTGAGTTAGAATATACCCCAGAAATGAAACCTTTTGAACGGCAAACAGACATTTTTCTAACTTAGCAAACAGTTTATTGTCCCTAAGCCTTTGTAGAACAGTTCGCACATGACGAACGTGAGATTCCCAATCAGGGGAATACACCAGAATATCATCTAAATAAACAATGACATATTGACCCACAATGTCCTGAAATATGGTGTTCATGAAACCCTGGAAGACCGCGGGGGCATTACAGAGACCGAATGGCATGACAAGGTACTCGAAATGCCCCAACGGGGTGTTAAAGGCCGTTTTCCACTCATCCCCCTGTCTAATCCGAATGAGGTTATATGCCCCACGGAGGTCAAATTTAGAGTACCAGGAGGAACCAGAGGTTTGATTCAGGAGGTCTGGAATTAATGGCAAAGGATACTGATTTTTGACAGTAATTTGGTTGAGGTTTCTGTAATCTATACAGGGACGGAGACCCCCGTCCTTCTTCTCAACAAAGAAGAATCCTGCCCCAGTAGGAGATTCGAAGGACGGATGTGTCCAATGGCTAAACTGTGCTGGATGTATTCCTTCAGACTCCCTCTCGGGGAGAGTTAAATTGTAAATTCTTCCCTTAGGGAGTTTGGCTCCAGGGACAAGGTCAATTTTACAGTCCCCTTCCCGGTGTGGGGGAATGGTCTCTGCCAGAGTTTTAGAAAAAACATCAGTAAAATCAGCAATATACTCAGGAAGGGACTGAACAAGAGACAGGGAGGAATTCATACACAGAGGGGCAAGATGACTGGTGCACTGCGGACCCCACTTGACCAGATCGGCCGTATACCAGTCAGTCACTGGATTATGAAGCTCCAACCAGGGAAACCCCAAAATTAAATCTACTGATAAGTCTTTCAACTAGAAAACGTATTTCTTCAGAGTGGATGGACCCCACCGACAATCTTAACAAGGAAGTCTGGAATTTGACTTCCCCTGCCAATAAAGGGGTAGAATCCACACTAGAAACATAAATACTGGGAGACAGGGGCTTCAGACAAATTTGACACCACTGAAGCATTAATAAAATTAGCTGCTGACCCCGAATCCACAAAGGCTTTACCTTCATAGATCCGAGGATCTAACTGAAGTTTAAAGGGCAGGAGAACTCTTTTATTAGAAATTGGGAGTACCTGTGCTCCTAGGATACCCTCCCGTAAGTATCCTAGGAGCGAGAGTTTCCCAACCGTGACCTCTTGGAACAGTTGGCAATTTGATGACCCTTATCTCCACAGAAAAAACACAGGCGGTTTCTGAAGCTATGCTGTTCGGGGGTCATGACCCCAAGCTCCATGGATTCCACTGGAAAAGAAACTGTAGAAACAAATTGAGAGGAGGAAGACGGAGGTGGGGACAAAGACAGAGGAAGAGGAGATGATCTGTCAGAACGTCACGCCCTAAGGCGCCAGTCTGCCCGGACAGCAAGAGCCATAGCCTGTTCCAAGGTTTGTGGCTCCGGCTGTCCCAGGAGAAGGTCCTTTAAGGAGTCAGATAGACCAGCTAGGAAATGATCCTTGAGAGCATGATCATTCCACCTACAGTCCGTACAATACTGGCGAAATTGGGTACAGAAGTCCTCGGCCGGTCGCCTACCCTGTCTGAGAGTCAGAAGTTTAGTCACAGCTTGAGCAGTTCTGTCCGGCTCATCATAAATCAAACCCAGGGCTTCAAAAAACTGGTCAACTGACTGCCTTGCTGATTTTTGGGGCTCACCTCGGAGTCTAGAAATTACCAGACCCACCCTCTGGAATTTGGATCCGGATGTGAGGGGGCACAGGTCAAAGTACAATTTGCAGCCCTCTCGGAACAAGAAGAACTGCGATCTATCCCCTGAGAAAAAATCGGGCATAGACACACGGGGCTCTGAGCGTACTAGTACAGGAGATAGGGGTGGTTGGTCAGGCGGGGGGACCTGGGCAGAGGCCAGCGCCTGATCCTGTTGACGAACCCGGTCCGTCAAGGCCGAAACTACCTCGGTCAAGGTCTGCACCTGGGCCGCCAAGGATGCTACTGGATCCATTGGGGCTAAGAAAGTAGCAGGGCGGATAACAGGTGTAGACTTCTTATTGGCCAGTGCTTCTGTCAGGGGAGGTCTGGGGTCCGGGGAGAGTGGCAGTCCCTTAGATCGACCCGCAACCCCTGTCCCTGCCTACTTGCCTCACCCTAGGCTAAAGGTCCTAGGGGGACAACTGGACAACAGGCCCTTCCCTAGCTAGGGAAGCGGCGATGGAGGACAGACTGACAGACAAACAACGAGAAACACAGAGGAGGGTCAGACGGTCTGAGGTCGATAACAAGAGAGCAGTATCAGGTCAAAAACGTAATCCACAAGAATGTCCAAGAAGCTAGCCAGGGTAAAGCACAGAGAGACAAAATAGCACAAACACAGATCAAGGCGAGATCCAGGAGCACAGCTGCGATAGGATACCAACAACAGGAGCTCAAGGAAGGCTGGTGACTGCTGGAAGACCAAACAAGCACTGGCAATGAGGTGCAGCAGGAAGGTACCTAAATACAGACGGGACTCCCGCCACAAACCCTGATAGGGGCTGGGAACCTGTCAGTAGGATTAGCCCCAATCACAGAACACCTGGTAAAAACAGGGTGGATGCCAGTGAAAACAGCAAAGCCAGTTTAAAGGGACATGCGCACTGAAATCAGAGTGTGCGTAACTAGGAATGCGAGTTGGGTGCGGCAACCCGCCGCGTCCCTAGCAACAGTTCAGGCATAGGGGGACCGGCAGCCGAGGCACGGTGCCCAGACCTACAGCCGGCCCTGACACCAGCTTCTCCCAGTGGTCAACTGTTATCACTGGGGTAGGCCACTTCTGACCATACATTCCCAAATGAATGTCTATCCTTGCAAAACAGATTTGGAGCTGCTCTTACAAAGACGCTTTCCATTCAGACTCATGGTGGGTGCTTTGAGTTGGGCAATGCCCTGTGTTAAGTCTATATGCTTCTTAATAGGGCATAAGGACAGGGTTAGTCTTTATTGAAAAAAAACAAAAGAAAACAAACCTTTAACCAATACTAGATATAAGTTTTAAAATAAATTCATAATTGTAGCATCTAAGCCCCAGTCATAGCAGGAAGGAACCTTAGTTAGTTACTGTAGTTTCTTTTTTCTTATATTTGATTCTGTGGCCCAGAGACAATACAAATAACATTGTCATGATATTACCGCATTGGTGCAGAATAATATTATCTGATAGTTGACCTATTTTGCAAGAAACCTAAGAGAAACAAAACATAACACAACTTTGGATGCCCTTATGATTACCTTCCAAAGAAGCAGACATATCTAATAATGTGAATACATGTGTTCTGCAAAAAAATGTATTTCACTGTAACTTGTGGATGTTGTCTCAATAACTGCAGTCTAACAAAAAGTATCCTTACCAAATGGATAGATGGACATTTTTCTATAGTCAACTCAAACATAATATTAGGAGAAAGACTGTACATTAGGTAATTTTGGACAGCAAATCTTTAGTTATACAGGACAGCAAATATTTATACAGGGAAGGACGTTTTTAAGGGCCAAATTAACTCCCATTCATAACCCCACACAATATCAGCTTTTTTTAAAATCATGTGTGGCTTTGAAAGCAATTACTTCTTCTTTCATTTGATTATCTAAAGTATCTCTGTACTGCCATTTTATGTTAGCATATTTTTGTTTTATTGTTTTGTGTGGGTGGTGTCTTTTTTTTTGTCATTTTTATACTTTTTCTTCTAAACCCTAGAAGATCATACACAACCTTTGGGCAGGTATTTTAACCCCTTAGGGACACAGCCAGTTTTTTTTCTTAAAGGGTTTCTCTAGTTCTTTAAAACTGATGATCTATCCCCTGGATAGATCATCAGCATCTGATCGGCGGCGGTCCGACACCCGTTTGAGAAGGTAGCGGCGCGGCAGGAGCGCCACGGCCTTCTCTGTGTTTACCGCAGGCCCAGTGACGTCACGACTAGTATCACTGGCCTGGGCGGGTCTAAGCTCCATTTAATTGAACAGAGTTTAGCCCAGGCCAGTGAAACTAGTCGTGACGTCACTGGACCTGAGGTAAACACAGAGAAGGCTGCGGCGCACCTGCAGCGCCGCTGCCTTCTCAAGCAGGTGATCGGTGGGGATCCAGGGTGTCGGACCACCGCCGATCAGATGCTGATGATCTATCCAGGGGATAGATCATCAGTTTTACAGAACTGCAGAACCCCTTTAAGGACCATGACAAATTTAGCAAATCTGACATGTGTGACTTTATGTGGTAATAATTTAGGAATGCTTTTAATTATCCAAGTAATTCTGCAAATGATTTTTGTGATACATATTTCTTGTCAGTAGTAAATTTGGGTTTGTCTGTTTTACCTTTATTTATAAAAGATCCAAAATTTACAGAAAATCATAATTTTTTAAATTAGAATTTCTCTACTTTTAAGACATATACTGAAACTTCACAATATTTATTACTGAACATTCACATTTTTGAAAAAAATGTTTTTGTGTTGCTAGAGTAATTTTTTTTATTTTTCTAGTGATGAACTTGTATGAGGGCTCATTTTGCAGGATGAGGTTATGTTTTCTTTGGTAACATTTTGGGATACATAATTTTTAATCATTCAATCTCAATATTATGTTTTTTGAGAGGCAAGGTGAACTGCTGTTCTGGCTTTTTTTTTTTTCACTGCAATAACGAATATGTCAATTTTTATTTTTCGTTTCAGTTTTACACAATAAAACTATTTTTATAAAACATATTTTTGTGTCGCAATTAGAGATGAGCGAACATGCTTGTCCGAGCTTGATGCTCGTTCGAGCATTAGGGTATTCGCATATGCTCGCTACTCGGACGAGCATATTGCGATCCTCGAGGAAATGGCAACTTCCTCTTCCTGCATGTTAGGCGCCTTTTTTAAGCCAATCAACATGCAGGAGAGTCTTTGGTACCTCCTAGCATCACGTGGGGCCCCTACAAGTCAATAGCAGGGATTGGCTGGCCAGATCAGATGACCTGGGAATATAAGAATCTGGTCCCGCGCTGCTCGCGTCAAAATACAGTAATGTAAAAATAATTGTCCAAAGTACTCATTTTTGCTGCTGCTGTACCTTGGCTTGCTGAGATCTGTAGTGCAGTCTAGAGAATACGTTTTTCTGTCATTTCTATACACTACAGTCCAGTGAACAATTATGTAGTGTATTGTACAGTAGCGTCAGTCTAGGGAATACGTTTTTCTTTCATTTCTATACACTACAGTCCAGTGAACAATTATGTAGTGTACTGTACATTAGCGTCAGTTTAGGGAATACGTTTTTCTGTCATTTCAATACACTACAGTCCAGTGAACAATTATGTAGTGTACTGTACAGTAGCGTCAGTCTAGGGAATACGTTTTTCTGTCATTTATATACACTACAGTCCAGTGAACAATTATGTAGTGTACTGTACAGTAGCATCAGTCTAGGGAATACGTTTTTCTCTCATTTCTATACACTACAGTCCAGTGAACAATTATGTAGTGTGCTGTACAGTAGCGTCAGTCTAGGGAATATGTTTTTTTATATATCCTACAGTGCAGTGAAAAATTGAGTGGTTTGCAGTGCAATAGCCGCCGTCTAAAGACTACGTTTTTCCTCTCAGTCATATATACTACAGTGCAGTGAAAAATTGAGTGATTTGCGGTGCAATAGCCACCGTCTAAAGACTACGTTTTTCCTCTCGGTCATATATACTACAGTGAAGTGCGAAATTGTGTCGTGTGCTGCACACTAGACGGAGTGTAGAAAATATACGTTTTTCCTCTCAGTTATATATTATACAGTGCAGTGCAAAATTCTGTTGTGTGCTGCACACTAGCCGGAGTGTAGAAAATATACGTTTTTCCTCTCAGTTATATATCGTACAGTGCAGTGAAAAATTGAGTGGTTTGAGGTGCAATAGCCGCCGTCTAAAGACTACGTTTTTCCTCTCAGTCATATATACTACAGTGCAGTGCAAAATTCTGTCGTGTGCTGCACACTAGCCGGAGTCTAGAAAATATACTTATATCATCTCAGTTATATATTATACAGTGCAGTGCAAAATTCTGTTGTGTGCTGCACACTAGCCGGAGTCTAGAAAATATACGTTTTTCCTCTCATTTATATATCCTACAGTACAGTGAAAAATTGAGTGGTTTGCGGTGCAATAGCCGCCGTCTAAAGACTACGTTTTTCCTCTTAGTCATATATACTAAAGTGCATTGAAAAATTCTGTCGTGTGCAGAACACTAGCCGGAGTCTAGAAAATATACGTTTTTCCTCTCAGTTATATATCGTACAGTGCAGTGAAAAATTGAGTGGTTTGCGGTGCAATAGCCACCGTCTAAAGACTACGTTTTTCCTCTCAGTCATATATACTACAGTGCAGTGCAAAATTCTGTCGTGTGCTGCACACTAGCCGGAGTCTAGAAAATATACGTTTTTCCTCTCAGTTATACATTATACAGTGCAGTGCAAAATTCTGTTGTGTGCGGCACACTAGCCGGAGTGTAGAAAATATACGTTTTTCCTCTCAGTTATATATCCTACAGTGCATTGAAAAATTGAGTGGTTTGTGGTGCAATAGCCACCGTCTAAAGACTACGTTTTTCCTCTCAGTCATATATACTACAGTGCAGTGAAAAATTCTGTCATGTGCTGCACACTAGCCGGAGTGTAGAAAATATACGTTTTTTGTCTCAGTTATACATTATACAGTGCAGTGCAAAATTCTGTTGTGTGCTGCACACTAGCCGGAGTGTATAAAATATACGTTTTTTCTCTCAGTTATATATGAGTGGTTTGCAGTGCAATAGCCGCCGTCTAAAGACTACGTTTTTTTCTCTCAGTTATATATCATACAGTGCAGTGAACATACAAAATGTTGAACCCAAGAGCTAAGGGTTGAGGACGAGGGCGTGGGCGTTCAAGTAGTGTAGGGGGCAGAGGCCGTGGTCCTGGGCAGGGTGACACAGTACATGTTGATGAGGGAGCAGTGGAACGCCGCAGAGTTTCGCACCCTAGCTTCATCTTGCAACTTACTGGTTCACGTGGTACACCACTATTGAAACCACAACAGTGCGAACAGGTGATGACGTGGATAGCGAACAATGCGTCCAGTAATTTATCCACCACCCAGTCTTCCACGCAGTCCACCCATGCTAGCCAAGGGAGTAGACCTCTGTCTCCTCCAGCTCAACCTCCTTCCCCCCAGCCTGCCCCCCCCCCACGGAAAGTATGGATTCAGATGAGGCATACTCACAGGAACTCTTTTCAGGACCCTACCCAGAGACACAAACCACTGCTCAACAGCAACCTGAGCAGTTGCTCTGTCCCGATGCCCAAAATTTAGAACTTTCACAGTCTGTGGGTGATGAGAGTGTGCACTTAGTGCAAGTAGTGCGTGAAGAGGTGTCGGATGATGATGATGATGATGATGAGACACGGTTGTCACGGTGGCCAGAGGGAGAAGCAGGGCCAGAGAAGGTAGATCAGCAACTGTTTCACGGAGTCAAGCTCCCGTGCCGAGGCCTAGATGTTCGCAAGTCTGGAGGTTTTTTAAAGAAAGTGAGGATGACCGACGGACTGTGGTGTGCAACCTGTGCCACACCAGGATCAGCAGGGGAGCCACCACTACCAGCCTAACCACTACCAGCATGCGCAGGCATATGAGTGCTAAACACCTGACTCTGAGTGCTAAACACCCGTTCACATCCTGCGGGTCACACCACTGCCCCTTCACCTGTGTCACATGCTGGCTCGGCGAGTCAACCCCCTTCCCAGGACCGCGGCACGAGCGCCTCCCGCCCTACAACCACCCCTTCACCTCCACGATCCTACACAACCTCCACCAATGTGTCCCAGCGCAGCGTTCAGCTGTCTTTGCAGCAGACATTTGAGCGCAAGCGCAAATACAATTCCAGTCACCCACATGCACAAGCCCTAAACGTCCACATTTCCAAATTGTTGAGCCTGGAGATGCTGCCCTATAGACTGGTAGAGACTGAGGCTTTCCGCAACCTGATGGCGGTGGCTGTCCTCTCTGTACTTGGTCCCCAGCCGCCACTATTTTTCGCAATGTGCCGTCCCAGCCCTACACCAGCACGTGTCAGAGAACATCATCCGTGCCCTGACCAACGCGGTTAGTGTTAAAGTCCACCTAACCACGGACACGTTGAAAAGTGCTGCCGGGCAGGGACACTATATCTCACTGACAGCACATTGGGTTAACTTGGTGGAGGCTCGGACCGAGTCTGACCCTGGGGCCGCTCATGTACTGTCCACACCGAGGATTGCGGGGCCTACCTCGGTCACGGTTTCTCAGATGTACTATGCCTCTTCCTCCAACCCCTCCTCCTCCTCCGAATTACCATCCGTGGGCACGGCGCCTTCAGTCGGTAGCTCTAGGCGCAGCAGCAGTGCCGTGGGTAAGCGCCAGCAGGCGGTGCTCAAACTGCTGAGCTTAGGTGACAAAAGGCACACCGCCCAAGAGCTGTTACAGGGCATCACGGCGCAGACCAATCTGTGACTGGCACCGCTGAACCTCAAGCCAGGCATGGTTGTGTGTGACAACGGGCATAACCTGGTGGCGGCTCTGCAACTCGGCAGACTGACACATGTGCCATGCCTGGCCCACGTGTTCAATCTCATAGTTCAGCGGTTCCTCAAGACATACCCCAATCTTTCTGATTTGCTCACCAAGGTGCTCCGCATCTGTGCGCATTTCCGCAAGTCGACCACAGATGCTGCCACTCTCAGGGCAGCGCAGCGCCGCCTACAACTGCCAGCTCACCAACTGTTATGCGACTTGCCCACGAGATTCGACATTAAACATGTTATCCAGAGTTTACCAGCAGCGCAGAGCGATTGTAGACTGCCAGATGTCAACTTCCACCAGAACTGATAGTCAGATAAGTCAGCTTCCTCAAGTCTACAATGGATGTCTGATATCTGTCAGGTGTTGAGCAACTTTGAGGAGTCAACACAGATGGTCAGCAGCGATGCCGCCATTATCAGCCTCACCATCCCGCTGCTTTGCCTGTTGAAAAACTCACTGCTCAGCATGAAGTCAGAAGCTTTGCGCTTGTCACAGGAGATGGGGAAAGAAGATACGTCGCTTGATAGCCAGAGCACCCTCCGGTCTGTTTCTCAGCGCGTATTGGAGGAGGGGGATGAGGAGGAAGAGGAGGAGAATGTTGGCGAGACAGAAGAGGGTACCAATGCTCAGTCCTTCTCAACTCTTGAGCGTGTATGGGCTAAAGAGGAGGAGGAGGAGGAAATGGAGAGTCAGGCCAGTGAGGAGAGGGAATTCTTGCGTGTTGGGACTCTGGCGCACATGGCACATGTTAGGCTGCCTATCCCGTGACCCTCACGTTACAAGCATTTTTTCAAACACCGATTACTGGGTGTTCACTCTCCTGGACCCACGGTACAAACAGAACCTTTCCACTCTCATCCCTGTAGAGGAAAGGAGTATGAGAGTGAATCAATATCAACAGGCCCTGGTGCACAAGCTGAAACAATCCTTCCCATCTGACGCCGCTAGCGGCAGAGGGCGTGATTCTGTGGGCCAAGTAGCGGGGGAGAGGAGGCGAGCAGGCAGCTT